>JAIPRN010000341.1:23618-93350 GCA_025469175.1 Geopemphigus sp. TES_GeoC_2020 | reverse complement strand
ATATACGCTTTGTTTGTTTAGACACAATTAACGGTTAAGTTTACGTTTTTTTCGTCCATTAATATTTTACTCCGTTGCCATTTACCGTTTTTGTTTCATTTTTATTTTTAACTCTTTCATTGAATATAATTATTGAATCAGATGCTTAGGTTTAATTATGAGTTACAATTGACGATCGAAAAAAAATCTATTAAACGAAAATCAACTCTAGTCGCCAAGTTATCAGTTAAAAGATTACGCGAAAAAACCTTACCTACCGTGTTATTTATGGTAATTGTTGCCTGTACAAATATGTTTTTGTCGCAACGATAAAATAACCAAGAAAAATTTGATCATATATGACATTATAAAAAAGAACAAAATTCGTCTTTTTTAGTAACTTCGTAGTTTTGAATGATTAAGTAATTAGGTACACATCGAATAAAAAATAATAATTTCCAACTTAATTTTTGATTTTTTAACTTGTCCATTCCCGTCCTCACATAGGATCATTTTCCCATCAATAACGCGTTTTCGTTATCTCAACATTATGCTACGTCGTAAAAACAATTACGTTATCCGATATTCGCCATAAAGCTGACCGTTTGGAATTCCCTTTTATTATACAAAATATATAATTTGTTCGGTTTCTGTTTTTATTTTTAACGTTTATTAATTGTTTTAGTTTAACGATATTTTTTTCATAATTTTCAAAATACCTAAGATGCCATCGACAGTTATGCAATATGCTCGTAAATTAACAGATCACAATAAGGACTCGGTTTTTGTTTTTTTTTGTGAAGATCTGAATGACTCATATAGCCCGTGACATTTAACTTTTTCGCGTTAAAAAATTTTTTTTTAAAAAAACCAAAAAAAGTGACATAAATAACATTCGAAGCCTAACAATTTCAGTTTTGTGTACGTGTCTTAAAATATTTCCGCCCCACAATCAATGCATATTTTGTCTAACTGTACTCATATACGACGTAATATACGACCATATTTTCCAAAGTAAAATTTTTTGCTAGTGGCGACGGCCGAGTCAACGCGATGTATTCGAACGTTTCAGAAATAGGTGGCAAAAAATGTCCGACAGACTTCGGGGTAAAGGGACCGTGAAATCGTTTCGTCCGTCTACGTTTTTTTCTTCACACGCGCGAGCGCACGCTACACACAATGCTCAATAAAACCTTAAAGGGTTTTTAAAAGGGTTGTAAACACTCTATTGATAAGTCATAAATTACGGCGGGAGAACGCGAGGGGACGGTTCATTGGGGGCGGAAAAAAGTGAATATTTCCTGGTTCGACGCACTCTGAACATTTACATATAAGCGGCTAGTCGCGCGCGACACTGACCTTTTTTTCCTTATTATTTTCACGCGCCCCTTTGTGTTTGTTTGTTTTTTTCACTTCTTCTTATGGTCAATTGTGTACGCACACGGTGGATTCGAAACGCTGTTTATCTTTCACTCGTTCTTTCTCTCTCTCACTCTCTCTTTTACTCTTTCTTACGTCCAACAACAACACGTAGGTTTGTGTATATATAAATATATATTATAATGTGCACGCTTTTCAAAGGACGTCGCGTCTCAATATGGTTTTTTTTATTCCCTTCTTCTTGGGAACACGCGTACACGCATCTTCCGCGGAGTCTTCCTGATTCTCACACACCCGTCGAGCTTATCCCCGGGGTCACTTTAATGTGGGATTGTTATTACCATTATTATCGTCATTATTGTTATCGGGGAACGCTATAAATTTAATTTTCGAAACACCCGTGCGAGAAAGGGAACGGTTTCTTCGACCGAATCACTTTTACGTGTTTAGGTAAATGGGATTTGTTGTCGCTGTCTCGGATACGATCGCCGTGAACTCCGCCATTTTCGTTTGGAACCGTTAATCAAACCCGTACAATAGCCTCACGCCGTTCCGTTTATTTATAGTTCGGTCTATTTATAAGCAAGTTCCACTATTGTATAATAAATCTACTGTTGTGGAATATCCGAGTAAAAACGTATTCGGGTACACGTAGTTTTAATACGGTTCGTCGTCTTCGTTGTATGCCATTATTTTTTCGACGAAGTACGCAACCAATTCGATCTCATACTAACTACTGACTGTTTACTGTACTGATGACACTAACTGGCTACTGACAAACTAATAATACTAAATATTAATTATTTGTCCGGAGATGTCTGATTGTCGCTCTTGACGTAAAGTTATCTTAATCCTCTATCCCGTTAGCAACGTGAATAATTTACTTTACTTACAATCGCCAACGGCTCTGGTTATAGCGGACTATATTGTTTGACGATTGGGCGAAATTCAATTTTTTTTTATTTAACGACTACTATTGATTTAATTTTAGATTTATTCGTTTCTATTACTATTTTTCGGAATATTCGAATAGCGTTTTCTTTAGGATTAAAAAGAACGTTGTAGGACAATGAATAATTTGCGTAGTATGCTTAGTACGGTTGTGGATTCTACGGTATAAATAATATATTTATGTGTCCAGCGGCCGAAATGGATAAAAATACTTGGACAGTGGATGGCCTTAGGAATTTAAAAATGTTATATGGTACACCTATTGGATATTTGTTGATATAACTAGTAGCTTGAATTCGTACAGTTGTTTACAGCCGTAAATCAAATAGAACAAACGGACGAACAGAACAACTAATAAATTATACGATTTCAATTACCGGTTTTATATGTTTATGATTTCGATGTTTCCCGGTGTTTGCGGACGTTTCAAATCAATTTCGAAATCGGTTCCTAGTGCCGCTTTTATCAAAAGCGTACCCGAAACACGAAACAATCAACGACCGGTAGTAAATGTGTACGAAACGTTTATATGTAGAAAAAGAACCGTCACGTTTTCGAATAGAAAGATTCGATCGTTCGTCGAATCCGTCACGTGATAAGCGACAAATTTCGCTCGCGCCACGAATGAACGCACGTTATTTCGAACGAAAGGACGGACGTTGAAAATGTTGACGTTGACGAATTTGTAGTAGGACTATATGTAGTAAGCTAATCCGCGTGGTTCTCGCGCTTTTCAAATAAGAAAACAACGAGTAATTGTTTCGTCGCGTTAAATGGTTTCGTTCTTTATTATTCACATAATAATACGCGTTATACGCCGTATGTGTATGTACGTTCGTTCGGCTGCCGTCACGTCTGTGACGTTTACTGTTCGTTTGGTGATTGTTAGTTGTTTACGTTTAAATTATCGGCAAGCTCGGAGATGTTTAAGTCCGGAAATGAGGCTTACGTCGTAGCTTATTTGTTGTTCCGTGTCCAAATACACACGAAAAAACAAGATAATAACATGGAACGTATTAGTCACACAGCTACCTCCTTGCCAAGTGCCACAAACGAGATCGTGTACCGCGCGGTGGTATAGGCGACAATGTATGCGGACGAATAATTCACTGGTTAACCGTTCGTCGACCCAAAACGAAGCGACTGGGCGTTTGTTTTCAGTTTTAAGCGTAAACGGAGCGTTGTCGTGTCGTAGGTCGTTTATTATTTTTGGGAAACGGCGTGGCGTCTTTTACGATGTTTTCGCAAAAGCCCAAATTCGTTTATCATCGTTTTGTGTACCGCAAAAGAAAACGTGTCGTTATCATCCACGCGCGGTGTTCCAGCATCCAAATGATTTCGTATGCCGCGGGATTCGTCGAACGAACGAGTAAACATTCAAAAAATGCAGCCGTCGATCTATAAAACGCTATTAATACAAATTTTCGCGTTGTTTAATTTTTGAAAATTCTCGAAAAATACGTCGTTCTAACAACAATCTGATGTATTACTCGTACAGAGCTGTAAAGGAAGCGGTTACATTAGAAATTGGTCGTTACACAACATTCATAACGTACAATACGTAAACAAATTAAATAGTCGGATGTATATAAGTTAGCGAATATTTATTAATTTTTTTATTTGTTATCATAATTCGTAACAATCAAAAAATTAAATTAAATTTTGAATAAACGGAAATGGTTTGTCGTTTAACTACCTTTATATGGTGACGGTTTACAATATCCGAAAAATGATTGCGTATCGATTAAATTTTCAAAACGACTTTGCCGTTTATCGTGGTTGGTAACGATTCCATCCCCAATTGTTCAATCGTATGCTTATTTTTAAGCAAAGTGTCGCTTAACGTATTTCAAAACGATATGGATGATTTATGATTTGACATTGTCATGGTTATAAATTTAAACGCTTGAGTTGTATGATTTTCGTCAATTATTCCGCGAATAAATGCGTTTTATTTTACAGTATCGTCTCATAAAACACAAACTAGTGGCAATATCGTACTGTAAGTATAAAATAATTTAACATTTTTGCCTATTTTTATGTAGTATTTGTTTGTAATTTAAAATTTCGTAAATTGGATACAATCTATCACTCAAGTATATGTTAAATTTAATATACTCTTCGGATCATTTTCGTTGAATTTTATAATATTCGCTTAAAATGATGACAATTTGATTTAATGGTCGTGAAATAATAACTACCCTATATATATTATAATTAAATTTTTTATTTATAGCCGTCCGCCAGTGACTTTTTAAATTTTTATCGTAATTTTCGCAATATCTCGATGAAAACCTAACGTATCAATTCCCACAACGCTAAACGACGAATATTTTGAAATTGTTGTAACGCGAAAATTCGATAAGTTAAAAGCAATTTTTGGTATATAATATCGAGATGTAAAAACAAATAAAGGTATTTTGTAACTTGTGAACAAGTTTTAACGAATCTTTTACGCGAATACGATACGTCTTTTTCGTCTCACCCTAGTTCTATTTTAAACTCCGTCTGATTGTAAGTATTATTGGAACGATACCTATTATTTAATTATTGTTGTTATCACGGCGCGTATCGTAGGCTTGGCTTTGAAATAATTCGTGGTCTTTTTCAACGTCTAAAATTGTTGGCACTACGACACTTCGCGCAGTTGGAAAAATTAAACGCGTAGTACGAAATTGGAAAGTGCGCTATGAATCGTTTGTTACACATTCACTACGCCGGTCTATTATTAAGTTTAATTATTTCCAATTTACTCGTTAACGTATGAAATAGAAAACACGTGTAATATTTATTCGTTTTAATATCAATTTCCGTCGTTTGGCCGGATTCGTGAATTTAGATAATTTAATAAACATATAACGGCCAATGGTCACACTTGTGGTACGTGCAATACGAAACAGGGTTGTGCTATTTAATGTGATCTGTGATGAACGTCGAGACCATCTTAATTATGTTTCCAATAAATTCGTTATATATATATACATACTTAATATTATATTTCAATATCGATATTCAAACGACCTGTTTACCGGGGAACTGTTCCCACGGTCGTTTAATTAGCGAAACAAGATTGAGAAACTGGTCTGTCGAGTGGGGATCAGCAATACGGTCGATTCTTATCAATACTGGGCAACACGACTTCCTTGGACCACCAATTAAAAAAAGTATATAAACAAATTTAAAAAAAAGTCACAATCTCACGACCGAAACTCGTTTAATGCGTAATGATACATGTGACAGAAGACGTTTATTATTTCGTATTATTTATTTTTTTCGTATAATTATTTACAAACCGTCATTGGAAAGCGGGGAAAGCGTAGAATACATAAGTATAGTAATATTTTTAAAAAATAATGTTTGGTTTAGTCCGAACATCCTTCGTCTAATTATCGTCCATTTTTTTTTAATTAAAACCTATTTCCAATTAAACCATCGAAACTACCGATATATAGATTTATACCGTTATTAATAAATATAAATATATATATGGATGTCGCATTAAGAAAAATATTTTTTAAATTAAATTAGTTGTAAAAAACTTCAAACATTGTTTAATTTATTGATGGAGCGATATATATCCGTTTAAAACATTTGGCCCAACTAACGGATTTTCGTAAGTTAATTTTTTTTCAAGTTAACCAAAAAACAAGCATAAGTTTCGATTCTGACACTTACGTGTCTTTTCTATCGACTTTTCTTAAAAATCAATCGACCCGCGTCGTTGTTTTTATAATACAATATTATTTACGTGTAACGAAAATACGATCGTCGTTGTGGTCCTCTGTAATTTTGTCGTTAAGATTTTGGTATTCGCGTCACGTCGTGGGATGATTGGTGGACAGATAGTGTCTAAACGTAAATGGATTTTAAAAGTGGTGCGAGGGGTGAAGGGGAAGAGAGGTGTGACGGAAATCGACTACATTTGACTCGTATTTAGGTAAAAACTGCCAATTTGAATACGATATGGTTGTTGGGTAATATGAATAAACACGTAATTATTCGCCACAAAACTGCGTCGACCAGTGTGAGACAATATTCTTATATCGCAGATCGCTGTAGTGTATTTGAATACGATCCCGCCGACGTGTATTGTGGATGCACTATAATGGGTAAAAACTCGATCGGGATTATATAATTTCAGAAGATAATTTTTATGGAGCATCTAACACCGGAACGACCATAATGGGGATTTTTCTTTTTAAAGACATTTCGCGACCGAAATCAACAACGATAAAAACGTGGAAACGGTTCGTAATTGAATTGGTCGTCGTATTTATGACGAAAGTTAAGACTCTAGCCGTTCAAAATACCGTCCCGCCCCATCCGTGTTTAGTCTATTAAATTATTTTGAATTTTTGAGCGAAACGATATTGGACGTTTTACGTTTAATTTGTTATCATTGTCTTGTTGGCGAACACGCTTTCTAGATTGAATATCATTCGTTCGTCGTACACGACTATTGAACGTCCCAGAAGCTTTTTATTGCGTGCCTGAAAGATTTCGAAAAATTGGAGAAACGTATAAAATTTATATTTGCAGCCTTTCGTCGTACCCGCTATTTATTTATTTATTATTATCTATTATTTATTTATCTATTTATTCGCGTATAGCGAATAATGAAGTAATATTTTCAATGACGCGTGTAAGATGATTCGGGAGCATAAAATAATATTATTTTTATTATTATCGAACATCCATTTTTTAATTTTTTTAAAATTTAAAAAAAAAATTTACGGGCCTATCGGCTATAAATTTTCTTTTCTACGACATCTACTTATTTACAATTTTTCCGACTATTCTTCCGGATTTTATAACGGCCATTTTTTTATTAAAATAAATGATGTACTCGGAAATTCCAATAGTTTAAAAATGTTGACATAACTGCAACGATGCACGAAATCACTTTTATATTGTCCACCTCCTACGTCATTCATATTTTTTATTGTAACCCACAGTATTTTCGATGTTTTCCTTTAATTGCTTTTTATCGTGTTACGTGTGTATAGGTGTGTTGGGAACTGCGACGTCGATTATATATATACCTTTCTTATTTTCTTATCCCGCGGCACAACGTCTGGTTGCTTCTGTTGCTTTATCCATTATAATTCATTTGTCGTAATACGATTATTATATACTGTACTATTTCTGGAAACTGTAAGTTTCTAGTGCAGTCTGAGCCTTGTATTTGTGATACGAAGTGGTTTATCACTGCATAAGTGTATGTTTATTAGCTAAACCTCAACGTAAAATATTCACCGTTTTATCGTGCCGGTATTAGTTAATCCGTTCGAGCCAGGTAACTATATGATCTCTCTTGAACCACCTTTTAAACACTTCATTGTTTTACGCATTTTTTTTAACACTTTTTACGCTTTTTATTCCAAACGTAATTATGTATTTTCGATATTTTCTTACGTCGACCTCCTGATCGATCCAGTTTCTCTATCGTAAGTTTGCTTTCTTACCTCTAGAAATAAACTTTTCCCCCTGACTTGAGCCATGCGTTCGATGTTACTTTATGCGTTGTTATTATTTCGTACCGGAAACCGGGTCGGATTAAAACGAAACCGAATCGAAACTAAAGAAAATGTAATTCATGGCTGATATATATATATATATGTAATAACAGTAGTACGCCGAGATCAACGGCAAGAATATTGTCGTCGTCTTCGTCGTCATTGCTTTATGAATTTAAACGTTACATAAACGAACGCGGACCGCAGCGCATTATATTGGTTACGCTCCGACGACTTTCGGGTTTTTTTCCCGTCTTTTTGACGAGTTTTTTGTTTTTGTTCCGAATTATTGGCACATCAAAAAGACGTCTCGTTTACACACGATACATGTACGTACTAAACAGAAATAAAATTATTTAGTGGCTCGTCGCGGGAGAGGCGCAGTCATTTTCGCGCACAATTCAACTTGTCCGTATATTTTATTTCTTTACAAATAATACACGTACATAATAAACGATATATATACACATTAAATTACCATTCTATACGCATTTATACAACACGTCTTCTAATAATTGTATTACATTTGGAACAAAATATATGTCGAGTATTTCGGGGTATTCGTTTCTACTATTAATTATTTTAATATTTTATCTTTTAACCAATATAAGTGACTTTTCTCTGAAAGTTTTTTTTTTACTTTTAAAGTTAACGAAACAAATATAACTCTTAACCTCCGTTAATTTTTATATTTTCAAACATTTATTATTTATTACAAAAATAAAACGTTTAACGCTCGTAAACAATATATGTCTACAATTACCTAAAAAAACGCTTTAACTATTTTATGAGAAATTTGTGTAACTTTAAGATCAAACAAAATTTCACTCCTAAAACAATGACAATACCAGCCCACTATCTTTTATCGTATAATCTAAAGGAATATTACAAATTTAGAATTTATTTATTTTAATATAATTCGTTAATTATTAATAAAACTATTTTCGTACACACAATATTATATATATATATATATAGTTGTTTATATAGTTTATATATAAATATACCTGTGGAAATCCAAAAGTATTTTCACGATTTTCTTTGACTTCTCTGTCTTTTTTGTGAATGAGTAAGGCAACACGCGATTATTGCGTTGCTATACTTTATTATAAATGAATAAAAACGATTTATATTGTTTCGGTATTAAATTATTTCTCCTTTGCACCGTATAAAAAGTGCAAAATAAAAAGAATACCATTATATACTCAATAAAATCTTTTGAAGTTATGAAAATGAACACTTCACCTTTAACGCAATAAATTACGGAGTATTTTAAATACGTTATACATTATTCATAAGTCGTATAGTTTGACGAAAATAATACAAATATTATTTATTTTTTTATTGTTTTTTTTTTCGAAATGTTTTGCATTGTAACTATTTAGGCGTAAATTACGTTTTTATATTAATTTCTAATATTTATGCATCGACAAAAAAAGTATATTTACTAAATCAAATATTGAGTACTTCACGCGAACTGTCTCATACATAGATGTATAATAAACAGGTACTTGAGTAGATAAGTATTACGTGATATTCTTCGTGACTTTCGATAATTCGAAAATATTCACCGTTTTCTGTCGCGTTTTGTATTGAAAATATTTTTCCGAATTTCCGACGTGAAGCCTAAAACATTATACAATGTACGAAGAGTCAAAGTTGGATCGAAATTAATAAAATATGAAAATTATTACCCCGTCCAATATTCGAGAGTTTACGCCAATAGAAATGCCTACAGACTAGTGGAGTCTAGGAGATTTTGACATGTGCACATATCTCTTACAGCTGTAGTTATAACTTTGAACAGTTTTATACCGTTTATCAATCTTATAAATTATTAGAATACGTACTCTAGATTGTTTTATTTTTGTAATTTTAATTTACGTTCGTGTCACTGATACTTTTTTTGAAATTGAAGAAACCAACCACATTTTCCTAATAATATTAACGCAAAATAAAACCTGTTGGGAAATCTAAGAAGAATAGTTTAAATATACTGAGGGACGTCTACGGCATTGTTATTTAATGACTATGCGTAAAAGACAATTTTAGTTTTACGATACATTAAATTTTCGTTTTACATAAATATACAAATTCGACCTTTATCATTCCCATATTGTATTCAGAAATAGATAGTCGAAAACCATTAATTTATAAACCAACTCGTCGACGTTGTTTATTAAAAACACGTGAAGCATTAGAATATATAGATAATTGAGATACATTTCTGGAAAAGTATTCGAATCATAATAATTTTTAAATATTTTGATTTCTATTCGTTTGAATATATATTTCGAACACCCTTTAAAAATATTCTTTACAATGGTAAGCATTTACTTATTGGTTAATCGTTTGTATTTTAGCTAGTTGCTTGTATTTATATTTTTGTTTTAGTTGTGACTTAATGAAAAGACAAACAAACAAAAAAAGTTATTTATTATTAAGTAACTTAAATATACAATTACTGGGAGCTCGAAAATAATAAGAAATCCTTGTACGGCATAAATTATAATCAATTTGGAAAAATATTGTATCATTATTCCAGAAATATACCTTTTATGTTTGAAATAAACGGAAATATGAGTATATTTTTAAGAAATAATTAATCATTCCTAATTATTTTTACAACGTTGACAAAAAATATTGGTAAAAATAAAACGTCGAGTATTTATTTTCAAAAAGAATTCGATCATTCGACAAATTACAATGTAATACGTGGAATTAAAGCAGCTAAATTTTTCCATGTCAAGGAACGATATATTATTTTGGACGAATTAAATGAAAGGATCAATCATAACGAAAAAGTGAAGGAATAAAATGCCCCGTCGTATCTCCCTTCTCCCACTTAGACCACTGACAGTACACAATGACTAAAAAAAAAAACAAAAACAAAACGTGTAGTGTACATGACTACTTTATGTATTAGAAGTGTAACGATATACGAATAGCATAGTTGAAGGGAAATTGGGCCTTTGAATACCTCGAAAATTTAAAATTTTTATTTTGCACAATACGTTTGGCCTATACATTTGAGGTGGTTTTAATATAAAACATTTAAATGGTGTAGTTCTATTTTCTAACTTTTGATAATACGACGTTTTGAAATAATGTTTTTAAACTCAGTTTGATTAACTTATCGACGTTACAAATACGTCAGTTATATTAAAAATAAAAATCGGAACCAATAGCGATTAAAATTTATAACGTCGTCGTCTAGGCTTTAAAAGTAAAAACTATGAAATAATTAAAGACAAATTACGTGGACTTATCTCCTGTCAAGGGCGAGGACATGCCAGAAAAAATGTACCATCGAGTGGTTCGAACGTTGGTACTCAAGCTTTTATCACACAAGAACAGCCAAATACACTCTTTGTGTATCATGCGGCACCTAGCCTTAATGACACCGTTTATGATACCATTAAATGTTCGAGTAAGGTAGAACTGTTGTTTGCACATTTATAAAAATAGCATAAGCAAATAGCATTTATTATGAAATTCTACAGGAAATTTTACCGTCGCGCCACAAATAAATTACACATTGGACACGTAAGTACATGTCAGTATTGAACTAAGACATCCCCTGGTGTAATAACATTCGATAGCCGAATTAAAACTCACAAAAGTCAAAATCAAGATGGAGTGATTTTACTCGACCTTCGGAAAAATACGAGTACCTATGTTGCAATGTATGCTCGTTTGTGCAATATTAAGTGAAACATAAAACCAATTATTACAACGTCGACGCGTCAAACGAAAAATGGGACAAGCTTAGAAACTAAATGACAAAGTAACAAAATCGATGCTATAAATATTTCGAAATGTTAATAAAGCGAAAAAAAGAAAACGTTCTAACGAACTTGTTACCATATCTGAGTGACAATGTTTGAGTTCTTAAAAGATTTTTACAAGTGCGTGTACATTTCGTTCATAGTTTTCTTTTTCCCGTGTACATCGACAGGTATTCAATTATTCGAAAATGTGCTCAAAATCTATAGTTACGCCGTCGATACGTACACTCGTGGAGACATAACGTACGTCACCGGGACGAGAAGTACTTGGTTTCCAGACATACGTATAAAAGCGTTATATAAATAAACACAAACCATCGTCTTCGGTCGGGATTTCTATAAAGCGCGCACTCTTTTTCTTGTCGAGCACTGTGATTTTCTGCCTCATTACCGAAAAGGAACAACGGTGGATCGGGGGAATATATAAGAGCGGAAAATATCAGAAAAAAACTTTTTTTAACAGGTGACCCGTCCACCCTCGCGGTATATAAACATAAAATATTTAATTATTTTTCCGAAATAATGGGCCAAGCCATTGGGTGGGGGTGTCTGTGTATGTGTAGAAATATACGCAATAATATATATATAATAATAATAATACACATACGTATATATGACCGTACGCATGACCCTAAGTTCCCACGGACATCTTTCTCTCTCTCCTCTTCCTCCTGCCAATCCCACCCCCATCACCGTCCGGGACTCGGCGTTTATTGTGCACGCGTTTTTCACCACACGGACCGTCTGGTCGCTCTATACCTGCCTCGCCTCCCGCCCTAGCCGATCGAAACAGGTGGTTCCTTCAGACGCGCGCGCGCGCGCACATACACTATACACACACACACACACACACACACATATATATATACTCGCGCGATTGCAGGGAATAAGAGACGACGGTCTTTCTTTTTCTTTCTTCTTTTTTTTATCATTATTCTTATTTTATCCATCGGGGGAGAGATTGCGCAAAAATATATTATGCCAGACAAGTGTATACGTGCGTATTTATATTATACCACTACTATATATATATATATAACATAACGACGAGCGTGTGTATAGAGTGAGAGATTGTAAATGGTATAGGTACGCCGTCGTATCGTCGGGCGGCTTTCGGACAAAACAGATGCCCCCGACTCGTGTGTGTGTATGTAATAAGACCTGTGAGAACAGCGGCACATCAGTCTGATATTATAACTAGACTGGTTTTTTTTATGTTCTCGTGCGATTATTAAAAACACAGGTCGTCGTGCAAAAATACGCGAACAACCCCTGGCGGATTCGGTAAGAGGGCAGGGAGAAGGTATGATTTTTACCATCTATTTAAACACGATCGTTTTCGTCGGGTCACCGATGTCGATATTTTGTACATTATATTCGCGATCGAATAGTTGAATCGTAGTTGTTATTTTTTCGGTTTTCTTCATGACGTCCGACTGATTAAATATTTAATTGAATTTAACGCCTTAGATAACGCGTGTTCTACGTATATTTTCATCGTATATATCATCTATTTAATACAGTCGTCGTCGAACTTTTTAACGGTGTACTTTACTTTATTTTGATAAATAATGTAAAAAATCGCCGCTTTACGTTACTGATATTTGTTTTTCGAATAAAAGTATGGTAAAAATTTGACATAAAAATTATAAACTTAATAACGAAATTAAATAGATTGTTAAAATCGAAATCGTCCTTTATACATAAGATTAACGATTTTATACCGATAACCAGGATACCGGCGGTAAGTATTCAACGTACATGTTTATAGTTTTTCAACAACATTTTAATTTATAGATATTATAATCGGAGAAGCTTCAATTTTCTTTTTTTTAAAAAAAGTTTTTTTTTAATATTTACGAAGAAGATAATATTAAAAAACGGTCAAAAACGATTTAGAATTTAAATTTTCAAACGTATTTAGATTAGTGTTAAATTACTTTACTAGAAATATCAGATAGTTTGATATGAATAAAACGAAAGAAATGCCCAAAAAACCTCATTTAGATTTGTAGGCTAAATCGATTTAATATATACATCAATGTGATTTAATATATACATGTATGTGTGTGTGTGCGTGTATATATATATACATATATACAGACACGCGCTAAATAGTAAATAGTCGAAAACGTCAATAATCATTAAATTGTGTTTTTTTAACGTTCGTTAGAGACTAATAGAAGTCGTAAATAGATTTTAGATTTCAGGTTATACACAAAATTATGTTGACGCCGCGTGGTTTCGTTATAATTGCCAGAATAAAACTAATATTAATTATATCTTTAATCGACCTCCAATTATAACGAAATCACGTTCAGTGTTCAACAATTTCCATACCCATTATTCTTGTAATTATTTCGTAAATCACTTGTAGTTACACGCATATTTATTATATATGCCGGTAAATCGAATAACATATAAATTTATATATAGTATGTTAATTTATCAATTATTATTCCAGATATCCATAATTGCGTAGAAATTCAATAATATATCCGATACATTTTACTATTTTTAACGTTTGAATTATACGTCTAATTTGCGTAATTATTTCGCCCCGTCGATTTTTTTGCGTACATATAGTAGCATTTGGCGCGCAATATTTAATTAAAGCGTAAAATGACGTACGAAAAACGCGTTTTATGTGTTTTGTATTATAATGTATTATGAAATCAGTTTTAGTTATAAAATCTCTGTAACGAAGTTGAAATGAAATTATCGTCTTAACATGACATGGTGAAACAACGGGTTTCTTGTTGTTATTATTTATATTCATCGATAAATTGCGTTTGTATTTAAAAAATAAAAAACAAACGAACGAACGAAAGTGACGTATAATTCGAATTAGTATACTTTTCCTTCGAACTCGGTCTTAAACAAACGTGTACTTGGTAGTTTCAAGCCAGTATTTTTTCAACAAAATGACAATATACTATATACATACGACGTATAAGTTATTTTTGAACATGGTACTTGGATTGCATACTAATCCACCAATAGTTCGAATCCGATACTTGTCATTTCGTTATTACACGTAGCGAATTTACGTATATACTACACGAAAAAAACACGTAATCGTTTTAAAAACCGTCATGAACTCCAGAACGTAATACAAGTTTATATGACGGAGAATTGTTATTCTTCTATATATCTTAAGTAATCGATATTAAACAGTCGTGTAATTTAAAATCCAAATAGCGAATATGTATTATAGCCGACAGGAAATCGCGTAAAACCATTTTATATAGTTTAGGGTTCGAGCGAACGATTTTTTACTGTGACGCCCATGAGGGGGGTTATATGTGTAAGTCTGCGGCATGCCTTGCCCATAAGTACCTCGAAGTATTCGAAATAATATTTTTCTGTTCGAATATATTTAAATACTCCAAATATTTGAAATATTTGGCAGAGAGAAAAAAGATGTTTTTAACATATGCGGATAAATACGATACGACGTCAGAAGGTTTCCTATTATTATTAATTTTTTCTTTCTCTATTTCATTTCTATCAATGGCGCGAAATGCATCATCTTTCTTGTCGGTCATACACTTTTCTCGAGCCGGAAGACCGACTCAATACACACACACACACATAAATCGACCGCGTGTATCCGAAGCGGCGGTAGTCGTCTAGCAATTGGATACGGCCGGACGGACGTGTACACAGCGCGATCGCGTTAAACCGTGGCCGAGCGATTTCGCGTCCAAGGTCCAGCGACTCTATGTATATGCATATATATATATATATATATATATGTGTGTGTGTATGATATAAGACGATGATGAACGACAACAACAGAGAGTGAGGGAGAGAAAAATAGAGAGATAGACAGACAGAAAAAAGAAAAAGAAAATAATTTCCAAAATTCCTTGCGTATACGTGTTCGGCTTGTTTGTCTGCAGTATAACACACTATAAAATATATTATACACGTGCGTATGCTACCGCCACTGCCACCTCCAGACCTGGTTCATCGTAAATAAAAAAAAACAATCGATAACCGGAAGTGTGCAAAAAAAACAATACCCCCCGTCGATCCGATTGGAAGTGACAATGCTATAGTGACTATATATACTTGGCCAATAGTCTAATATATATATATACAAGAATGTAGTTAGCGTGAATTGAAATGTGGGCTGCTTTACAAACGATTTATGTATTATATTGTACGTACGATTTTCTTTCCTCTCTTCCCTTGTTCACAACCTCATCGGACGTTCGATCGTCTACATCTACAGGTATATAGATTAGGCAGTAACGACGCACACTGAGTTGCCTCATTGGAAAGGGTAGGGGGAAGGTTACGGTGAATGCAAACAACGAAACATCATGACGAATATTTCTATAACGCCGTAAGAGGGGTTCTCCCACAGTATTTCGCAGATACGTTTTAAAACGACAAAGTCTGATATAAAATTTCTATCATTAATAAATAGTCGCAAGAATTTCACGCGGTTTTTTATACCGCGGGAAATGTTTTCAGTTTTGGTCGTTTACTAATAAAGCTGAGGGCACTTATTCGCAATTTGGTACATTTTACTGGCGTGTTCCACCACTAAAGTCTAACTGCTATAGTTTCTTTTTGTTTGATCACAATTTTCCTGTAATTATAGTACATAAAGTATGAAGTATAAAGTAATTGAAGACGCTGTATATTACGATGATGGAACCAAAATCGATTTATGCACGCACTCATATACATCCTATTAAATTTACTGCAATATATATATATATATATATATTACTATATATTAGTCATTATATTTTTTAAATTACAAATATAAAATAATTGACGATTCACGCAAAAATAAATAACGATTTACACCGCTTACGAAATGATAGCTCGGTACGTCACCGAGGTTAGGTACATAAAACAAAAAAACTAGGTCGGTAATTTAACAACGAGTATGTAGGATGTGAAATATTAAATCGTTTTTTTTTCAAAAATTAAACCCGTCTACGTCTGTGATATATTGAATGTGGCCTGGGGCATTAATTAATTAGAAAGTTAATTAACACGATTATCCGATTTTGTTTGAACAATAGCCTATACAGATGAACATTGTTTTGTATAGAAGTTCCATATTCAATTTTTTTCGAAAAATGTCCAACGATCTAAACAATTCACGACCGTTGTTTACGCGCCAGGGTTTTCGCGGTACTATTTTGTTATTGTTGTTGATGCGCGACTATGGTTGTTGCAATGTTATGTCGCGGCAATGTGAATAATTTCGAGCACGAATGTTTTTACCTTACTGTGCGTTCATACACTACAGCCGCTTCGATCATTGTCTACACAAAATTGCAAGTGCATCATTCGATTTTCCGTGCAAAAAGTTAAAACCCGACACAAATCTATAAAGATGGTATTCTTTTATTTACGATCTAGACACAGTATCCGAAAAACAACACTGTCGGTTTAACGTTGAAATTTCCCGGATGGCCGACATTTCTTAAATGATTCCTTACAGGAAAGCCGAACAGTAACCAAACAAATGACTCAGTCGAAAGAGTCGAAGATAAATTGCTTCGCTCAGATAGACGAACTAAAATGCTTGCAATAGGTGAGCGACTTGTTAATCAGTAGTACATGGAATCGTGTGTGAAGAAGCGAATTATCATATTAATCCCTTAGTCCTCCTAACTCTGTTGAATCGATGACTATAATTCCGAATTTTAACTCTTTTTTTACCGAATTAAGTTAATCGTTTTTTCTTAGTAGTGTCCATAATATATATAAAGAGATTTTTCCCTAAAATTTCACCATATTTTTTCATCAGCTTACCGTCTTGTTAAGAACCATTTATGCCAAAACAAATCCCAGCCATCTCTCTTTGTCATAGGCTAAATTAAAAACGGCGTTCCCCTCCAAGTCTGTCAGATCGTGAGCAAACTAGATCTATCTCCGTCGCTTGCCGGCCCTTCCTAATATTATTTGTTCGTCGATTTCGGTTCTAGGATGTTGTTATTTTCGTAAAGCAAAAAATATTCGACCTATTATGAAAGCATTTGTAATTCATTGTTCCTTTCTGCGCGCATAGGTGCGCGACTGCACGTTAAAAAATGGCCCATATACACGTTTTGTAATAATTTTATGTCAGAGGCCGTAATATTCGTCTCTAGCATGTCCTTTATGCCAACGACCACGTTTCGCCTGCTTGTATCACAACTGGTCGCGAATAATACGGGAGTTTGTTACACAAGCACGCGTTAACCTAATCGTGCATACCGTTGTTAGTGTTTATGCGGACGCCGAGATATCTGAATTTGAATCTACAATAAAATCTACCGTTAAACTGTCATAATTTCACAATTAATATTGTTTTTGTGAATAACCGCACCATGTCAGTCGACACGATTTTCCTAGACCATATTTTACATATACACCTTTATATGTTATAGTGTATACGTATATATATATATATGTGTGTGTATGTAATATTTAGGTTCGACGGGAATCCGATACGTGTCTCTCGTCGTAAACATCGCGTTTTTCATATTTTTTTCGCATTTCGTGGGGCCACACGGACGTGAAATTTAATAGCGTTGCGTTTTTCGGGTTCTCTTGTCTACTTATATATACATAAGTTTCTCTTTCTCTCTCTCTCTCTCTTTTTCTCACTCCCTCTGCGCACGTCACTTGGTCGCAAAATCGTCCACCCGTTCACTTAAAAATGTCGTTTGTATCGTATACACATACATATATATATATATATATATATAGAAGTACACGCGCGAGCCCAAAAACCCCATTAAAAACGCACTGCACGGATTTCTTATGGGTTATGAGTGTATACGGAACGTCGGGCCTTATTATATAGTAGCAGCCGCAAACATCTGTTGTTGATCAACCGACTACGGGAACATAACGCGCTAGCGTCTGTCAACGAGTGAATTTTTCTCCTAACGAACCGACAAAAGTTTTGAAACATACAGAGTTCTCAGTCGGTTTACATAATATTGTATAAGTGTAGTACGTTCCTCGCACGGCCCATTCGTCTCATAATAGTCAAATCGTGTAGTATTACTGACATACGACATTGTATTTGATCAACATTTACAACTATAACATTTTTCGATAACTTGTGACAAGACCACAGGGTTTTCAAAAAATATGTAAAAACAAAAAACGTTTTCGTAAAAATGTAGTAAACATGTTGGATAAAACTTCATGAACGTATGTTAAGTTTTAAGTAATTGAAGTCCATGCGTTACCAAGTCTCCCGAGTAGTAATCATTCAAAAACGTGGCAATTTGTTACAGTATTAAACCATTTTGCGTTGACATAATTATTACGTAATTCGTCATAAAAGAAATAATAAATTGTGATTTATCCGAATCCTGAGCAAAATGTTAAAAATTGTATTCTCGTTTTATATTCTGTTCACGTAAACGTTGACGAAGAATTTCATAGTTTGTTTTTAAAAGTCGAAAAATCATTAAAAAAGTGTTACGAAATTATCCGAATACTTGGACAGTTACAATCGTCCAATCGAATTACGAAATAATCTTACGAACGAACGATTGTTATGCCATTTATCGATTATTTCAATCGATTTAATCGCTAAAACGAAATAATTCTTGTGAAAATTATTCTCCGAGAGTTTTTTTTTCTTCCATAAATTTGATAGAAATGTTTGAATGTGTATAGATTTTTATAAACATATTTTGAAAGACAAAGCATTCTGTTTAAAGCATTTGTACCAAAATTAAAAGTATGGCTAGTAAAATGGGCAAAAAGTTAATTCAAAACAAATTTCCGAATTATGTTGTTGATTTTTTTTTTTACAAATATCTTTAACGGTATTGGACCCGTCATCGGGACGATCTTTTCGGCTTTTCGAAAATTAAAATCATACTCGAAAAATAATGGTTAATCGTTATTGAAACTCGACTACTTTGATTACAGCACTCGTGTTGATTCGTCAAACAATTTTCATAAACCCCGAAGGCGTTATTAATGACTTTTGCAGACTTACCTCGAACATTTGACGCAACTTAAGCACTATATAACATCTTAAAATATTTTTAACCTGCATAGAAATTCGGATTGTAGTCTTAAATTTAAGTGGCACGTTATATACAAAGTAAATTTATGATATTAATCAAATCGATACTTATTTATTATGCTATGTAATTATATGAAATCTTATGTACGTCACTGATATAATTATTATCACAATATATCGAAACCATAGTTCATTCGAATCCGTCAACCTATTCGTGAAATGGACATCGAATTGGTGAAAAAAACGATCGTGTATCGTATTTTTACCTAATGTTCGAAAAGAATCGACTTTTTTAACGATCTCGAAAAACAATAATATTTTTAAGGCACCATATATCCAACGTTCCATTAATAGTATCGGGTAACTGTCCGTATACATCCGAAAGGGCTGACGATCGTTCAGATCAATTAAACGCATGATAACAAATTAAAACAACAAATCGTTTGAAAAAAGTCGATTTATTTGACAAACGCGATTATTTCGGGGTATATCGTTATGGTCCGACATCACAATCGGTATATATACAAATTCGTCTGTATATATATATATATATATATAAACGTTTACGGTTTTTTTAAATTTCACGAACAAATAAATAAGTTGGAAATGACTGCATGAGATACAGTGACGTATGTAGGAAATTACGAATACGGACTTATTACGCGTATGTGGGTGTGTGTGCACATATTTGTCGTGTATAGTGCCCGTCGTATATTTAGAGAATTTGCATTGTACACTCACGAATAAACCACTCGCGACGTGTGTTGAAACTGTACGATCGGTTCGGACCGATAAGACGACGCACATAGCTATACATAGTATACTTAACCGAAATTGAAATTTCCAATTTTTCGAACACAAGGGGAAAAAATTATTTATACCGTATTCGTTTCTATTCCCGTATCGTATATAGGACACATTATATAAACGCGTTTAGCCGCGTAAATGTAATTTAATGCGTACACCGCCGCATACGGCATAACGCGTTTTTCGGCAATTTCGATTTATTTATTATTATCGTCGGCGAACAATATTGTAATACTCGCCACGATACGGACCTAACCGTATACTTTACGCGTTTTTCGTGTCGTAAACTGTATGTCTTTTTTTCCTCCGCGTATATTTTATTTTGTATATGTAAATCACTAAACGGCGGTCTGTTACCTATACATGTAGACACATACACACACACACACACACACATATATATATAAGTGAATGAATGTTTCTATGATTGTTTATTTGATTGTTTGTTCGTTCTTTATGCGTTCCCATACCGCTCGACCAATATCCATGGAATTGGGTACATAAAAGTTTTTTGGTACGGTGAATGTTTTGGCGGTATCTATTTTGCTCAATGTTGTTGACTGTGCGTGTACCTCGCGAGAGAAAACGCTCGCGTATTATTATCCGATCGCTACGATTCGTTGCCGTAGATACATTCGCGAAAATTATTATTTTTCTATAAGTAAAACAACGTCCGTGAAAAATGACGCGCTTGGCGGAATTGAATCGAACATAAACGGCGACATTTCAGTGCGTGTATGTCGTAACGAGTGGTATTGATTCAATCGCCAGGCTGCGTTACTTTTGCTACCAAATCAATTACGATACCCGAACGATGAACGATTGGTCGAGCTACGTCTCAAAGGCCGAAGATGTCACCTAACATCAGGTGCTGATGAACAACGGGAGGCAAGACTGGTATCGTTCGAGTACACCTTGCAGACAATCGCTCAATGAAATCTTGGCGCGTTCCATTTAGGCGCTAATTATGAATACGGTCTTTGTTCGAAATCGGCGTATCTTGCACGGACAGATCCTTATGTAGCCCGCAAAAATCTTCCAATGTATTTGTGTATGCGCTGGATAGAAAAATAAAAGATACCATTCACCCCAAGAGGCTTCAATAAATAATAATTAAATTAAATTAATTCAATAATCGAAACACTTTCTATGACAAGGCATTGCTACACGTGCCGAGTTGAACTAGTGTATTTATATTGTATGCAGTCCGTGCGATGGATCGTCCGTCGTAAAACGATATAACACATACACTACCACGGAATAAATAGAATGACGCTGACGACGGACGTATTATACGATTATAGTACTACGGGATATCGTAAATTATCGTTCGGTCGTTGTGTTGGAGTACCGGTTATCATACTGAGATGGCAAACGACGGTAACCTTTTCGAACGTTCCACCCTATGTTTACGTCTTTTTTCGGCGCATTCCGGCCGCGCCCATAATGCAACTTAAACCGGAGTAGTTAATTTCTAAAATCGTTATTCGTCGATTGCGCGCTTCATTTTACGACGGCCATTCCGCTCGTCTTTAAACCGGCCGGCACTCCATAAACACAGCGTCCGAGATCCGTTCTACCTACTTAGACGGGTCCATGACGGATTGCGTTTATTCCGCGGTTGGGCGTATATGCGACAAACGTACACGTTCACACGTCGTTGCGTAACGTGTGACGTTAAGGAAAATCCGCGTTCCGATCGGTTCTCTGTCGGCTTCGTTTTCTGTCCGGACTCCGAAACAGCTTTTGTGTTTCGAACAACTAGTCTGTCTTATTTTATTAAGACATATATATATATATATATATACATTACGTTACGTTACGTATATGGGTTGGTTGGTATCCCTTGATTTTAAACGGGATCGAAATTATAAATTCAACGCGTACGAATGATGAAAACACGACGCTCGAATTGTGAAAATTATAGAATATTAGCGTTCTACCTAACCGCCACCCCAACTTCCGATTTCACGTTTATCAAATATTATAATACATTCCTGACGGGTGAAACGTTTTATTATTAACTTACTGTATTCGTAACGTTTTTACCAAATTTAACACTCGGTATTCGGTATTTCGCTGAATCTCAATTCAAATTCGTTTATTCGCAGTAACAATGCGTAATCGTGAATGTAAAACAAGGTTCGAAGAAAATTATTTCGGTCATTAATCTGTACTGTCTCCCTTGTTCCAGTAAACTAAAAATTAATCGAGATACGCAAAAAAAACAATACGCTTAAAGATTTTCGTTTTCCTGCGCACCTCTCGCCCCACATTTCAAGTTCTGTTAATAGTTTAAACCGTACAAATTCATCAGAATGTGGTATAATAAGAGACCGCTAACACAGCTTACACAGTATTATAAATATATATATATATATATATGTACATATATAGATGAATAGGTACTTGGCTAAAAGAAAAAAATCCATCCTAAGGACTTCTTTCTATTTATTTGGATTTTTTTGACCAAAAAAGTTTAATATATGCAAGGGCTCTTAACAATTTTTTTAGGACAAGAACACTTTCTAGATATGAAATATGATTACAATCTCCGAAATAAAAACAATTGTTGTTTTACAACGATATATTTTCTTTATTTTATCTGTGTACACATTTCGTATAGGAGGATTACTCCGATTTTTACCTGTAGTCCAACTTTTCGGTAGCGAATCGTATCTAATTAGTACTAAATTAAACGAGTGTTTCCCATCAGTTTCTTTAAGTGATATTAAAACCAATCCAAAAATTGTAAAAAAAAAATGTGAAAATTTGATATTTTTGTTTCGAATATAGACAATTTTCGTATTTTAAAAACTTGTATAATTGTTTATAAATGTAATAAACGCTTAAACGTACATTTTAACAATAATTATCAAATTCGTTAATTATAATAAACCACCAGCGTTGCTCAAATTCGTTTTCGAAATACGATTATCTGTCGTTGTGAAATTTTAAAATCTCTAAAACCTAAGTATCCCGCTCAAACTTATATCCACAGCACCCACAGCTATCTATCTCTTTTTGCTATAATTCCAAAAATAATATTGACGTTAATTTGTAAGAAAAAATTCGATACGTTTCGGGCAAAATATAACATTTCAACAACGTCGATAATATCCGGCTTTTTATGTTGAAAAATTAACGCGATTTTCAATATTTCGACGGAAGGCCTGAAAATGTAATACAAATCTTCTCACGTAATAATCTACAGCACTGTGAAAACATTCACAGCCACCCTTCTTCATGAACGCCCTTCCTGGTCACCCTAGGGTTCCATGGACCACCGATTAAGAACCTAATCACTAGGGTATAGAATACGTTGGCGCTTGATTTTTTTATACACATCGCGTGTCATTCAGAAAATACATACGTATATGTAATATGCTCAACTAATTATATCGGAAAAGAAAGGCCGTTAAACAAAAAGCAAATTAATAGAACCAATTTTTGGGTAAATTAAATACTCGTTACTACTACCGTAAACGCTAATATCGTAACAAGTGTAAATAGCAAATACGTTTAGTAAGGATAGTAGATCGCGTGATTTTTAAAAATGTTGTTATTCGATACGGGCGATTTTAAAATTTGGATAATTTTTTCCCGAAACAAGTAACAGTCTATTTTCGCCGTAAATATAACCGATGTGTATTGACGAACGTTTAATTTTTCACATTTTTTTTTACTTTCGTAAAACAATTAGGATGACTAATTATTTAAAAACCGTTGTTTTAATAGATCGAACATTTTATTAACTTTCGACGTGACAAAAATATAATTTTTCTCATGTACACGCAACTTCGAATTCCGAAAATATTATCCATATACAGATCTATGGGGGAATTAAAAATGTTGGACGAACGAAATTATAAGTCTGTATGCGAATATCGTTGAACACCCTCCATTGATTATTATTTTCGCGTTGTTCATTAATAAACTTTCTTCTAATATTGCGGCCTACTTGAGTTCAACTTTAGACGAATAATGTGCGTTTCACAATTACACGACAAGTGACCTTTAAATTTTCCAGCTGTCATTCAACTTTTGTAATGACTGCCACTGGGTTATTGCTGTTACGAATTCTTAAACGATGTATACGTAATATATATATATATATGATGTACGTATTATATAAGTAAATTGCTCCTTACATAAATCTGAATATGTCGTTTGTAAACTCTAATCCATATACACATATTTATGGTTATATATATAAAATGCGGAATAATAACATATTTTTTTATTTCGAGTCGACTCATAAACTCGTACTATACTCGATGACTCCCATGATATATAGATATATCGTTATATTTTTTCTTCTGAACAAACGTACGAACCTACGTTCTTTCGTACGGACGTACGTACCATATCATACAAATATATACAGGATTATTTTTTATCACCAGCTGGCCGATGAAAATATAAATAATTTTCGTAATCGTTTTCCTTCTTTTTGAAGGCTTATATTATTCGATAATTGTGAACGTCGACACGCGTAAATTCTCATAAAAATATAATCCATAAGTACTTATAACGAAAATTATGGGTTATCAGTGGAAAATCGAAAATTACGTAGAACAATTTTAGAACGCATTTGATAGGTATAACGTTCTGTATTTTCGATAATTTCAGTACTTTCTTATTACGTAATTTTTGATTTGTGACTGGCGACCAATGATTTCATTATAAGTTCTGACGGAATGTACTTTTACGAGAATTAACGTGCGTCGATTTTCGAATTCTAACGAAATATTTTCCGAATATTGTATATGTCTTAGACATGGAGGGGCGTAGTAGATAATGAAAGAAACCTATTTAAAGATACCTATTTAGATACCTATTTAAAGACGCTTCGTCAGAAATTTCTGAGTAACAATAGTGAAATGTCCCGTTTTAGATACCATCAAATTTCGATCAAATATACTTCGATCATAGTTCGTTATAATAAAGGCAGAACTACCGTTGAGCCACCTCAAAAATACGGAATACCGAAAAATCAATTTGATTTATTTGTTTTGGGTCGTATGAGAAAAAATAAAATCGATTTCAATTTTTCGTTTTTGTAGCATATCGAGGAACTGGGACAAAATTTTGTGAATGGTCTGGATGTTCCCGAAATGGTTCGTTAACGAGTAGAGAAGGAGTGCCGGGACACGATTTACTTTAAATCTCGGCCGTGGCTCGTGATCGAATAGATCACTCTGTATCACACCGTGTTTCAGTGTATAATGTATAACATTCCGTTTAGGTATTTGCATACAAACAATTTTTCGCCACGTCTCTCGCACCCGTTCGTACACACAACACGATACATATATATAAATATAAAATAATGCACGCGCATAACATTCTCGGATGAAGACACAAATCAAATGGCGGAACACGTTCCGCGTCCGTCTCGGCCCTCAGGCCACAGAACGTATTCATAACTAAACTTGGCGGCGATGGCGGCCGTCTCTCGTTGATCGTGACATCGTTGTTATATCGCCGACGATATCGATGCGTTTTTTAATCGGCAGACGCGGGCACGACGAACGAATCAATTTCGCGTATTGTCGGCGTATAAACGGCGTTTTATCGGCTTTAATTGGAAATAATAGCGTTCCCGATGTTATGGTGCCGGCATTATTATTGTATACAATGCGTACAGTGCACGCTATACAGAGAGACCATAATAACATAGATCCTAGACAATGACCTACAGCAGCCGATCCTGCTTTCTGTACAAGGTAATGTTTTATTCCGGGTAACGCGGACATTTTCCGGTCATCTGGGCCGTGTTCATTGTGACGATTGATTCGAATTTTACTCGGCTAATATCGAATATTTAGATATTCCGCGCAAAATCGTAGATACTCGTGTTTATAACCGTTACATTAAACGGTAAATGCGGTAAAGTGCCGTTTATTTAAGTAAAACCGTCGCGAGGGTTAATCGATGTTCGAAACGCCGTTGATGAATAGTTATTTTCTCATGACCGATATTTATTAAACACATAAATCGCGTCGGGGCGTTCGGAAAATTAGAATTTTTCTCTTTTATAGTATTTTCGGGTTTTCGGCGTTTTACGCGTAAAACGTACAGTAGAATTCTGTCCGTAATTTTTAATTGCCCGGCAGGGTTATAATATTAATACAGTTTGAGCTTTTCTTTTCATAATCGAAATTATCCGAATACCTTTGGTGTTAATACATCAACATTGTTCGGGTTTAAAATTATCCTGACGGTGGTTAATCTTTAATTTTGAAATAAAAAACACCATTTCAACGATACATGTTCGAATAACGTAAAACGTATTTGAATATTTATGTTTACAAATATTGAAAAGAATTCATTATTATAATGTCCCTATTTCACTAATTGTTTTCGAAAATCCGTCTTAAAAACGATATATTTAATAAGAAAAATTTAATAGATTGTAAAATCGAAATCATGCCTTAAATTCGTTCATTGAAGCTGTTGCTTGTGTATTTAAGTATTTGAGTACAAATATTTAAATACTTTAATTTTCATTTATTTGATTAAGTAGTTTATATAGAGTTCATTGATGCGATAATAAAATATCGTCGTATTAATTGTAAATATTGGCCATGATCCTTCAGAAAATCGAATAATATGTTATATTATCAGAATTGTCTTTTCTGTAAGTACAAATATAATATTTGATAATATAATGATCAACAACTCCAATTATAATGAAAATTGGAATTTCGTAATTTTTTCCACTTTTATTTTAGTATCTGAAACATTATTGTGTTACTTTTTTGTATTA
Organism: Geopemphigus sp. TES_GeoC_2020; assembly: GCA_025469175.1. Lineage (NCBI taxonomy): Eukaryota > Metazoa > Arthropoda > Insecta > Hemiptera > Aphididae > Geopemphigus > Geopemphigus sp. TES_GeoC_2020. Next base: position 66,146 of record JAIPRN010000341.1, on the reverse strand, counting down.
TTCGAATATCATAAAAACTCATTTGTTGAAGAAATATTTGAATAGTACTTTAAATACATTTTTCGAAAACTATTTGCAATGTTATTTCGAATTACATAAATACTAAAAATGTATTTAAATGCTTGAAATACTTTACGAATATGTAATATGTATATCGCTAAACGTTTATTTGCCACGTAATAACACGATGGTGCAGTGTTATCAGTTTAAAAATCGTTCGTATTTAACAAAGTCGACGTTTTTCAATTAAATTGAACGGATCTAACATGTAGCCGCGGTGGTGTGTGTAAATATAATACGGGTCGTGGAAATCTAAAAATTGCCATTATTCTCGTAACCGTTCCGCGAAATCGATTAGCGATGTGTTTTCACTTCGACCCGTGAAATCGAACGATTTTATTAAATCGATATTCAGTTTAAATTCGTATTTTCGTGCCGTTTTGGGCGTGCGACCGATTTCAGCGAAGCTTATCGAATAAAAAAGCTACGGCGTAATGGTGAAATTATTCGATACACGAACTCGTCGCGGTACGACTGTTCGTACGCATTTAACGCGGTGTCTTTTGAATGTGGAAGGTGTATAGCGTTGTCCATATATCACAACGAAAAAAGCGCGAAGAAAACTAAATAGGTCTGTTTGGCACTAAAAATACCTACGAAAGTACGAAGTTATTATAGTCATATACCGATTTGAAATTCTGTTACGCAATTAACGAGTAAAAAAATAATATAAAACAATAATAATAATTTTGCTGAACGTCGTTTTGTTATATATATATATATATATATACGTGCGTGTGAGTTTATTAATGCGTACACCTTTACTTGCTGACTAATCACAGCCTATGTTTTATAACAAAATTTCAAAATTGCCCAATATACAAAATCGCCGTTGATTTTCGCTAGTAAACTACAGAAAATAGTGACTATTTTTACACGTAATATATGTGTGCGCAGCAATATCATTAAGGCATATATATGCGTAAAGACAATTTCCTTGAAAAACGTATTGGGTTGTTGCGAAGAAAAAAAAATTGTCTAACATTATCATACATAGGTACGAATTAAAGTTCTACGACCCTTCCGTTATATGTTTTAACGTTAGTATTATTATTATTATATCGAATAGGTTGAATTTCACCGAGTAGTGACGTAAATATTTTTGATATTTCGCTTAAAAAGTCGACGTTCTTACGTTTGTAACGTTTATAACGACAAATTTCTTCTTATCATTACCGGCGGTCCATAATAGACTGAAATGCGCGTTTACTGTACTGTATTGATCCAGTTCGACACGAATTGCGCGGGACAAACAACAAGCGTTTTGATGGAAATCGAACTATTAACGAACATATTTTTATCGCGGAATCCAAATACGTTCGGAACAACGGTAATGGTGATAGATAGTAATCGTAACGTTGCGGTAATGATATTTCAAGAATAGATACAGCACCAGGTGCGATTGAAAACAAATAAGGTCGCAAACGTATCAAAAAACGTTTGTAATGAAATATGTAACGAATCGTATATGTAACGCGCTTAAAAACAAAAGGAACCATAACATTAAAGGGAGCGTACCGAAGAGAAAGTTCGATGAAAAGAGCCGATCGGCCGAAAAAGACGCACATAACATTTCGGTGCGCCTGTCAATGCGATACCGCGCTTAGTACAGCGATTTTTCGACGCGAGCGGAATTAACGTGGAAATAAAATATAACGTACAGTAATTCTGTGTACACCAAAAGAAGAGTTCGTGAATTTTTGTCTCGTCTTAAGAATTCCAACGATACATCGAACGATTGTGTCTTCGTGTTCGCCCGAAACGCGGCTTCGCCGTGCGTGTATGATTATATTTAAAACTCTTAATAATTTTCGGTCGAAAAGCCGGCGTACCCGTGGGCCAGGTCGTCAAAATGGTAATACGAAAAAAAAAGTCCCCCCGAGGACTGGAACGGTTTTCGGCTAATCCACAGTGAGCCTCGAGGCGAAGAATCCGATGGATGTATTGTAATAAGCTTTTTACATTTGATAAGCCTGTTAGCACAGAAAACGGGTGTAAAATTGAGTCCGATTTTACGCTCGATTTGGTAGCTAGCAAGTCGACACAAGGAGACCCGGTTTTCTTTTTTTAATTTTATTTTATATTCCTCACGCGCGGCTTAAATATTGCTGCCCCCTTCCATCAAACCATAGGCGATTTCGTTCTTGAAAACCGTGCGGTATACGCTATACAATGGCGGCCATAGTGCACGCTAAACGACGACGATTCGGATGCGAGTGGCGCGGGCATTATTCGTGACTAACGAGCGGGAAATAATGAATAAATCGCGAGCAAACAACGTCGCTTGTATTTATAAAACGCTTTTTGGGCGCGAAAGTACCGAGAATGGTAATAATACACTACGCGACACTGACCACCGATAATATATATATAGACGTGTAAATCTAATATCAAACACGATTTGTGAACGAAACTAAATTTCTGGTTTCAGAACGTCGATTTTATAGCGACGTGTATTTGTTTGTGACCATTGTCGTGGCACGTAAAAAAAATGAATAAAAGACATAGCGTTCGCGAAAACACCCTACGCGGACGTGACGAAATTACCGAAATCGAAAAACCGTATTCGCGCCCTTCGCTCAACGTATATGTATATATAAATACAAGGACGATTTCCTGCACAGTCGTCTGCTACATGAACTACACACATTCCATGTATGTAATATAATACGGACGCGTGACGTCGTGCTTGAAGTGATGGGTACGATCATCACTCGTACTTTGATTAACTTGACCCGGAACGTATGTATTTAAGTGGAATTGGAGTTTTCGATACCCCGATCGATTAATAACAATTCAAACACAAAACGTATATGGTACGTCTAGGTGAAAAACCGAATGTGTCGTGTTGCACGTCGCGTTGTATCGTAAATGTCGTCTGGTCAACAAAAAAAAAGCGCTTCGAACGATTTACAAACACGTCAGCTATTCGTTTCGGCGGAATATTTTTTACGACAAATTTACGTGCATACGATAACATAAAAATACACGGAACGTACAAATATCCATACGTTATTTTCGTGTGACGATTCCTAATCACTATTACAATTCGTCGCCGTTGTTGCGTACGTATGTTATGCATATTGTATTAATAAACGTCTTGGTTAATCGACATTTATATCCGCGCGTTTAATGAACATCATTATTTTATAAATATTATCATACGACGTCAGCGTGTGCAATATAATAACGATTTTCTGAATTCGAACTATAGAAATGATGAGTTTTCCCTTTCCGTACATAACCTGTCTTGTTCAAGAAAAAGACGCGTCGATTTATTTCCTTTTATTTTTTTATTTCCTTACGTTCAAACACGCGCCGCCTGTCGAATAACGCGCCCGTCCGGGCGAAACGTTTAATTTTCAATTTAATTAATATTCGTCAAAAACAAAAGGAGTATTCTCCGTTTTATTTGGAATTAAGATTTTTTTTCTCTCGATCGCAGCCAAAATGGTTTCAAAGAAATCCTACGGTAAAACAAAATTAGCTCGCTCAACGTGTTTTTTTTAACCCTCGCGTACAACAAAAAGGTCCGTAGAAAAAGGCACGAGCCGCCTTCGAGCACGAGTCAAAAATAATAAACGTAAAAAAAAAAAATAATAAAAAAAATGTATAATCTAGCGAGTAGGGGCGCTACTCCACTGAATTGCAACACGCGTCGCGATTTTGTTCGTTTTTCGCTATTTAAAAAAAAACCGTTTTTTCCCTCTTTCTCAAAAAAAATACCCCGAAAAGCATTTTTTCCTTTCTTATTTTTTTTTCTACACAATGAATCGAACAATATACATATATATCCATTATAATGGTTTTTTCCGCGCACACGTGTGTATATATATATTTATACGCGTAACCGGTTTCGCACGCATCCCATGGGAACGTGTTTTTTCCCCAATTTTTATTCCACTCCCCTTCCCGATATATATAAAAACTTCCCCCCGGACCGGACACGTTTCCGTTGATTTTACGCTGCATAAACACACACAGACACACACAGACACACACAGATACACACTTATATATATATATATATATATATGTGTGTGTGTGTGTCGTACGGCGGTATTCAAATTTCTACGCACCCGATTTGCATTGTGCGCGCGCGCGCCCGTGTTTTTTTCCAGTACGTTCTCGCGACAGGTATTGGACGAGCGGCGGGTTGCAAACAACGGACGCGCATTATTTCTATAAAAAGACGACTCCCTATTGCGTGTTGTGCGCCGAACAAGGAAAAAAACGCGGAACGTCGTCCGCGGCCACTTTTTGGGGACGAAAACCGTTTTTTTCCTCTTCTTTACCCCAAAAAGTATAAAAATCCATCCCCCCAAACAAATCTTCGTTTCCGGGTTGACTCTTAACGGTTTTTTCTTCTCCTAGTCATCGGATATATAACGGCCCGTCGAAACATATTTTGTTTGTATAATATACGTTTTTTTCCCTTCTTTTTATAAGTGCTATACTCTTTATGAATATTTAAACGTCCATGTTGGTTTAATAAGTGTATATATATATATACATACTCGTATATAACGTTTTTAGAAATTTAGTTTGTGACGTTGTCGTATATATTCTTTCTTTTATTCTCGATATTTACTTCGTTTCAATAACACATAGCATTTTTGGAAAGTTACACAAAAAAAGAACCACTCAACCTTATCGATAACATATTTTATAATAACCTTATGGACAACACATTTTATAATTTACTACAGTTTTTAATTTAAGAAATACGTTTTATATTATACTAAACGTTCCGTTTCGTCTTCGGTCAGCCCAGAGTGATGTCTTTTATGCGTGCGAACGTCATCACGTTGGAACATTTGAATAATTCGAAGAAAATTTAAAACGTTATAATATAGTAAATGATATGCGAAATAATAATACTGTATTTCTAATTCTTAACATACTTAAGTAGCGAAGTATGTAAATTTATTAAACTATTTAACCTTAATTGAAAAATTCTACCCGTAATTTTGTTATAATTATTGATAACTAAACCTATACCATTATAAATATATATAGCTGTCCCCAATTACCTTAGTATTCGATTTTCTAAAAAATACGAAATAAAATTCAACCGAATAAGTATATATTTTTTGTTGCGCAATCAATGAGTATGTAAATTTTGGTATTTCCAGTTCCCGATAAATATATGTGTCCGAGTAAAAAAACAATCTGAACTCGAATTTATTCTAACAAATTCGAAGGTTTTGTAATTTATTACATTTGTTACGATTACTTTTAGAAAAACAATAACTGTTTAAATTGTATGGGCAAAATTGACAGTTTTGCAGCTAAGATGTGTCAATATAAAGGCGAGTTATTAGAAACATATTCCACGTTATTATTTCGAGATATTTCAAAATAATTCAAAAAATTCGTTCGAAACTACCAAATTGTATCTCGATCTTCCTAGTTTTCTGTACTATGTTCTATACTATTCTATAATTTTACAATATGGATCGGGCCATATAATACGATCAAATGTCTTTTTCGCAATTTTTACGAGAATTGTTACCGTTAACGTGAAAGATTTATTATTGGGATCATTCGCCGCTGCTTCGATTAGTCGCTACGGCTGCAAAACCACCATTTTCAGATACGGTTTATCTGAAAATGGGAAACATGAAATAGTCTGTGTGAAGTTTATAGACTGAAAATGTCAGGGAAATCAGAGTGTCGCGATTACAATAACGATTACGACGACGACGTCTATTCGCGTGTAATGTATTCGGGCAGTTCGAAATACGATTGAATCAACAGGTTTCTTCCGTTCAATTCGGTCTATATTGTTACAGAAATACAATACGAGCGCGCGTGAGCTCGAGAAATAATGACATACTACTCGTATAACGCGCACAAAAAAAAACGACATAAACAAGAAAATGTGTATTAATCGTATGCGTTAATTGAATTAGCCGACATATTTACAATACGAACGGTGTGGCCCTACGACTGTCGTCAAAAGCGAAATATCTCGAGCGCGCGAGTCGTATTTAATATTAACATAACGTTACGATTATGAATAATGTGGTCGCCGTCAGTACGTTCAATACTGATTCTATGGCCGTGTCCATACGTCACTCTGGTTATTAATCGCCATATGAATTCATTTTGGATTCCATTCCGTAGTCGACGATTATACAATGTGTAAATATCGCGCGTAAATTTATATATATATGTGTGTGTTTTAAAAACGTTTTTAATAATGAATGCCGCTCGTCATTCGATCAAACGGCACATATATATATATATCCGAAAGCGCCCGCGAGTTTCCCAACGGGTCTAATTTACACGGGACGTTCGTCAGTATTTTTTTCTTTTTTACGAACATTAATTTTCGCGCGTTGGCCATTTGTTTTCCGTGCGCCTTCCAGGACCCTTCCTGCGCGCAGAGTCTTATATTTTTAGCGGCAAAAAAAATGGGGGAACGTGTAAGTGTATGAACGGCTTATACGTACGTATGTATGTATACATTTCCTTTTACTCAGCCCCCGCAACTTCTTTTTTTTACCATCTCCACGCGCAATAATTCTTGTCTTCGAGAGGGTGCGCACGCCCGTTCCTTTGCCTTGCGCGACCGGCCATCTGGTTTCCACCCTTCGTCTCAGATCGAGAGGGCAGAGAACTCGTCAGTAGAAATGCACGCGGCTCGTTCTCTTTTTTATACGCCAAAATTCCGGCGAAAAAAACACACGTAATAAACTCTACGTGTAAAACGTATAAATGTGTGAAACACGTTCCGGCCGCCGAGGTGTTTAAAAGAAAAAAACATATAATACACAATACGTCGAAATAATGAACTACATACCCTTCGTGTATATATCTATATATATGTGTGTGTGTATGCGCGGGTATTATATTCGTGTAGAGAAATAACTGACTATTATGTTGGCCCGGGGCTATTCTCCGGCTATGGTCAAACACACACGCTGCACGCTTTTATTATACCTACTGGCCTGAGGTTTTCGTACGACAGTCATTGTTAACGTATTGTACTCACTCGTCCGCCTAATAGAAACATAATATTTGTATTGTTTTTTTCCTACTCGTTTGCGCTAAGAAAAACGTTTTTAAAACACCGCTTTTTCCAAATCCAAATATCGAATTAATTACAATACACCCGTACGGCATGTGTCGTTTGCGCTGTGGCCACCATTCCCGTTCGTAGACAGTAATATGATACCGGTCACTCCCGTACCCGGCCCGGACGCTTTTTTCGCTGTTTCTCTAGACGGTTAGATACGACGTCACGTACGGGTTCACGTATATACTGCACTACAACAGACGCGAAACTTTTTACAAGGAACGTGTAAACGTATTCCGACTGTAGAAAAAAGACGAAAAATTATACGCGCCGGGTGTGGCGCGCGTATATTCTGTTTCGAATGGAAGTGTGTCGGTTCGGCAGTCGTTGTATTGAATGGGATAATAATCGTGATAACAATAATCGACGAATGTGCGTGTAATTGTATAAACAAACAGCGACAAAAAAAAAATATATATAGTATACGAATCGTCGATCAAATCGTGCGCGACCCCTTTAGCCATTGATTTCCCGATATATTATTGTATATTAAATCACCGGCGCGTGTATAAATGTATGTGTATATCGATCGAAAAATTGCCCTACACGGGCGCGCATTCGCTGGCACGCGAATATTCTACTCAATGGGTTTACAATATGTTGTTTTCGTTACCGGCGCATAGCGGTAGGCGAGGCGAAGAAGACGGTAATAACAAAGACCGCGCTAGCGGCGCGGAGAGACGAAAGGGAAAAAAAGCAAAGACAAAAAAAAGAAATGAAAACACTGGTCGTACGCGCGCGACTATAATGTACAACGACAACAACGACGAAAAAAAAATGTGTCATTCATTAAATTACCCCCTCGAACGCGCGGATCGAGATAGTAGGTACTTTGGAAACATTTTTTTTCGCGTTGTTGATAGAGAAAAAAATATGTATTTTTTTCTTCGGGGTTTTTTTTGTTATTTTTTACGGAGGAATAAACTATTAAATCGTTTACTCGACTTTTTTATTTCTTTTTTTTTCATAGCAGACACGCGACTTATACACCCCACTTTGCGGACGCGCGCGATTTGACGCCCACTGCTGCACACAATATGTATATATACACATCATAATATTGAAGTCGTATGTCGGAAAAAAAAACAAAAACACAAATTCGTCTTTTTTTCCTTCGGCGTGTAACACACACGTAATAAATTTATAATACAATACCGGTTCACGATAATATTAACGTAATTACACCGTCCGGATCGAGACCGCGTGCAGCGAGTGTTCGGTAAGCGCGCGCAACGCGATTTACGACCTATACAAATATTATTGTAATGGCGTTACGCGCTACCCGCGGGTATATCAATTTCGACGCCTGTAAACGTACAGGGTGATTTTTTTTGTTTTATTTTTGTAGTTTCTTTATCGAGAACCGTCGACTATTGTCCGTCAAGGTTTCGAATTTTCAATTTTATTTCGGTGCGTTAGGCGTTCACTCGTCGAAATAGATATATAAGTAGTAGACTCGTTTGTCCGCCGACCTTTTTTTAAACGAAAAGGCTTTCTCACACGTGACGCCAACGACAAATCGAACTATTAAACCGTTTAGAACCCACGAGCTCTGCAATTTATTTCGGTCGTGATTTTGCGACGGCGTCGTCAACGTTTCTATATGAACGGTAAATATTACCCGGACAACGTTACGTCGGATTTTCGCGCCGATTACCGCGATCATATTGGTATTATCGAACAATTCATCATAGTGAAATCGTAAGTTACCATGTACAAAACAAAAGTTCGAGATATATATATACGTAGGTACATATGCGAGTGTATATCGATTTTAACGAATAATGAACGGCGATTATTTATAATTATGAAAAATAAATCGACTTAAACGTACACAAAATTGTCCAAAATAAATACAACCAAAAATTATTCGTATTTCGTGAGATGAAATTTGACTCGTGAAGAAAAAACAATCGCCCTGTATGCACATTTTGTTTCTCATAGTGTTTATACCTGTACTAATAAATTAATTCAAATTATAGTTATTTATTATTCCTTTTTTCTTGTAAAATATCTATATCTAAATAAATTATATACTCACACACACACACACACACACACACACACACGCACGCACACACACATATATATATATTATACAAATTCGTATCTTTAGTTATAATACATAACAGGCGCGTTGGAACGTTTATCTCGCGATTTTCCTGTAACCAACAAATAAACGATTTATGTCATATATGTTTATGTGTACATAATTCGTACTATATCTATGTAAATTATTACGTAATATCGTAGTGCGTTTTCTCTTTGTTGTATACGTATATTTGTTTATATATTTGATTATTATTATTATTATTTTGAATTACGACAATATATTTTACAAGTAATTATTATCGGGATTTATATATTGTATACTTGGACCACTATTCGGATAATGCGAGTGTACCTATATATCTAGTTACGTTTATTCGGATTTATGATAAAAATTAAGAATTTTTCAAAAATTTGTCACTCTTTGAACGCAAATTGAGAAGTGATAGTGGTTGTGATGGTAGTCTTCGACTCGTGTTCCTGACCACAATTAATACTCCAACTAACATACGCAAAATTCTAAACGTCTCTGCTTTCGTCAGTACTTGCATTTAAGAACTTGATTCACTTACTGTCCTGGATATGCTCAAAAACTACTTAATTGTAGAGACTTCTATTCTTCGGTTCGAGAGAAAACCGTGTCGTATAGTGATATAGTGTTAATAATGAACTTTATCCCCGAACAATTTTGTTAAAAGAATATTTTTAAAGTATTGATTACGTTGAAGAAACAGAAAATCGTTTGTATTATAATATCTACGTACTTTTGTCAAACTTCCGTCTGTCTTAACGTAATAACTATATGATTATACCGAGGAAAGAATTATTTATCGATATTGATAGTAATATACAACCATAAATATAATACGTTTGACTATCATTATTTAAGTAATATGGTCCATTATGAAATTTAAGTTCATTAATTATTTTTCTAATAAAAAAAATAGTTTTTTTGTTTATATTTTGAGCCCAATGTGTTCGATAATGCATGTAATAGGTGGGTATAATAATATTAACGTTTCGGCCGAAAAACGAAGGCTCTAGACAATGTGAACGTGTCGAAAATTGATTTTCGCATACGTACCCGCGGCAAATAGATTTTTCGACTACGCGAGGCGTATATATATATATGTTTAACTGCGGCGCAGAATAATCATCACCTACAAGTCTGGTTCACACAATAATATATTATATAATCGAGCGCGTATAACTCGTTTATACACGTTATTATTTATTAATATACGATTTTGGCACGTCCTTCGCACTGTCGGTGGTTTTAGGCGTGTTTTTATTGTTTACAAAAAGTGTGTTGGAACCCCCTACTCCATACACACACACACATATACCCGTCAGTTACGAATTTCGTCGATTCTGAACTCGAGAGCACGGATTAATTTTCGCTTATACAATAATGCACACTAGGGAATAACATACCGGGAAATAATAACTGTAGTAGGTATTATTTGTGATTCGAAATATTCAAAGTTGCTGGAGAACGTTTCCAGAAACCGTTCAGCAGAGTTTACAGACGATGTTGTCGAAGACGCATTACTACACACGAGTACTTCGCGGAATGCCCGGCGAAAGACGTTGTATCCGCTGTTGCATTTATTTCCTGGTAGAAAAACAGTGAAATCGTATTATTCATCTTCACGAAAATATAACGATCGTTTAGTACAATTCGAGTGATTTCCGGCACGTATTCCATCGGGAATAGAGTTTATCATTAATATTCTTTCTCTTTCTCTCTCTCTCTCTCTCTCTCTCTCTCTCTATATATATATATATATATATATATTTCTTTCGTCTCTTTTTTAAAGTTTGTTAATTATACACCTTGTGTTGACTGAGTGTAAGTCTTTACGAGCGTTTTTTTGTCCCAGAGTAAAATTTTATGCCGTTCATTTGTTTACGGGTCAGATGTCATTTGCGACTATTCACCTTTATACATATATATATATATATATATATATGGATGTATATACTTAAGCCGCTCATAATAAGAACAAAATTGAATGTTTCTCCTTGACAGGAGCGATGACGGTGACGTCGATAAATTATACAAAAAAAACGTCGTCTACGTTCGTCACTGCAATTTTCAATTCAATTAACTTTATAACGTACAGCGTATATACTACAGCCCTTTTTTCACAAATTGTCTCGTAGCGTAGCCCAAGTTAGTTAATTTATAGTTGTTGATGACTCAAAAAGAGGACTTGATCAAAAGTTTTAGAATTGTTTATAAATCGAGTATATTTTTGTCGCGTAAATAAATAACATACGAATAATAGTCATTTATTCGTTAAGTTGATTTATGGGCTTTCGGCAAATTTCCCGTACTATCCTGCAACAAATTCGAACTGTATCGACATACATACTATAGTAAATATAAGAATGCATGACGATGTAGCCATGTGCTACATTTCGTTTTATGGTTCCAACCGCACTAATAATAATACGCAGGAACATTTTCGCACATTTTCTTCACTTTAAAAGTCAATAAGTACCAGATAGTTTTGTTGCAGTGATTATATTGTATTGTATGGTGAAAACGAATAGGTGTTAATGTAAAGAGTTTCGATTTTCAAAATGAGTGTATTTAAAGCTGCAGATAATTTCTTCTCGAACACCATACTCTAAACGTAATACCTTGACGATTTAGGTATATACGAACAGTTTTTTCCCGAATAACACGCATTTATTAAAAGAAAAAAAAAAGTTACTATTCAATAATCGTACGTATTAACAGCATAAGAACGTCGAAAAACGGTTCGTGACGTTCGCAATCCGTGTCTTCTATTAGAACTATTAGAAACGTGAAAAAATGGGGTGTTCTGTTATATTTCGATAGTAGTTTTTCAGTTATATACCAAACGAATACATTCGAAATATGTCGATAAACTCACGGTTATTTTGAAAACTACATAAATTATCACTACATTCGTAGTGTTCTGCACTTCTCTCCGAGGTTTAGAACGCTCGTGCGCCTACACACAACGCGTATTAAGTTTTATTAAAATGCTGATTCTAGGGCCGTTCACATAAATTCGTCGACCGACATTATTAACATAAATCCGTCGTAGTGTATATATATAAATATACTGCGTTATAATATCACTGAAACGACTTTATATCGCAACATGATGTTTAGTTGTCGTTCTATATATATATATATATATATATATATATATATATATATATACTGTTGTGGTAATATTCGGGTTAAAAATATATTAGGGTTTTCCAGGGAATTAAGTCAGTATAATATATTCGATTTACGTCGACGTAATGATATATACGGTAAAAAAAAGAAACAAGCGAAATCACTTACAGCATATTTTGTAACAAAAAACGTGATTCGCGCGCGGTTACATCTTATACGTATTATACGAGCTATTGTATAGTATTAATGGCACCTTAAGTGTTTTTTTTTCCGTTTCGTTTTTTTTTTTATTCCCTGCGTAGTAGTAGCAGTAGTCGTCGGGTTTTTTCTTTTTTCTTTTTAAACGCACGCGCGCGCTTTTCAGATTTAATTTGGCACTACTGTTCGTCGTGCGCTTGTGTGCGCAGTGTATATGCAAATCATTCGATTATTTTGCTCCCCTGCTATATTGTACACGACGAGAGAGAGAACGAGTGTGAGAAGAGAGAAAAAACGATTTTCGAACAGAGGGGTGACCGGGGCCGGCATGCGGGCAATTATTATTATATTGTAGAAAAGTCCGAGTTGACAATGACGACGACTGTTATTCGTTAAAAACTGCACGCACGAAGTATATACACAAACACATACACACTCGCGCGCGCACATATATTTATACTTAATAATATAATATGATATCGCATCCAAAATTATTACATAACATGTGCAGTATAATACGCGTGTTCACTCTGTAGGCATTTACGAAAGTATTATTTTCTTTGGTCGAGTCAACCAAGATAAAAAAACCGTTTTTTTAACGATTATGTTTTTTTTCTTTCCGCGTGAGTTTATGTCGTAAAACAATCGAACCCCACATTTTCGTCTATATATATATAATAGTCGGTTTCGTGTTATAATAATAACGCCCCCCGTATTTTTAATAAACGATCAACAAAGTGTGTTTACTTTAACTTGTCGTAATTCGCTTACGGTTTTTTTCCGGGGAAATTCACCCCTATTCCTAAGCGAGTTATGATTTTAACAGTTTTTTTCGTTTATATATAATATTAAATATATATGTAACCAAATAACGATCATGGGGGTTAAACATTTTCATTATCCTGCCGATACGATTTAAACGAACCGAAACATCCCTTAAATATCCTTTAATCGGAACTCAATAATGTACGATTTCTATAGAAACGTTATACAATCTTTAACGCGTATGTGTGTCTGTATCAATGTACGCATTGTATATAAAGGAATCTAAAGACCGTGACCAATACCCGATCTATAGAAAAGTAGTGATTTTTTTTCGTTTTGTTACCATTATAGATATTATTTTATAGAATCCCGAAGCGGAAATGTCCTTGGGTGTATCAAGGCCAATGTGCGAGATATGTATTCATAACTTAGTTCTGGTGTTTTAAATCTCAGGATGATTCTTGTCACTTTCTTAAAAATATTTATACGGATTATATATATATGATATAATGTTCCACACGCGTACAATAAATCGAACACGTTCGTTACGTGTTGAACTTATTGTTTTAATGGGAGATTTTAAGGGAATTTGAAACGGTTCGATTCCGTAATGCACTTTTAATAGGTCGCTGCGGCGGGTCCATTTCGCCGTAGTTTCACAACTTCTACAATATTACAATTATAACGATTTCGGCGTAGCAAACCCATTTCATTAGTTCCAAAAACGATCTTTGGGTTACGCGATTTTCTAAAAATGTGTCCGAAACAGTTTCGGCGAGCAACAAAAAACTTCACACCGATACCTGTCTAATACACATAATATTATATAATCATACGTCGAACGCGTTTAAACGTGTAATTTAATTACATAATCGCAGTGTCGCAGTATAAATACGCCGTATTTGTACACACGCCGGGTATATTCGTGGCATTTACAGTTATATTTATATAAATTACGTTATATACGCGATTTTACGTTACGGCTGATGCCCATTTTCTACGGCCTACACGCTTCCACATATTGGATTTTAGCTTTTAACGCTATATATGTTAATATCCGTCCGTTATATTAATGTATATATATATATTTAGCGGTGTATATATGACAAGATTCACGTAATAATATTATATAATAGACATATGCAAATCGAAAGAACCTTTTTGAATTTACTTATCGTCGAAATATCATCCTTTAGCCTGAGACATGATTATAATATAATACATATACACACACACACATATACACACGAGTTCATTAAAAAAATGTACACTCGATTTAAATGGTACTTAATTACCAACAAATAAACAAATAACTATATACTTATTTTTTGACGATTACGAGAATATTAATTTACATATATATATATCGGGCGAATTTAATACAATTATTTTATTATATTCGTTTATAATTACTTGTTTTAGATTAGAAATAAGAATTTTTTCCATCGAGTTGAAGTGCTATATATACTTTATATTGTACCTATTAACATTTTACGAATACGACGATTGATTACAATAAATACGACTATTCGAAAATCTATATCGACTTACTAATCTAATCACATAATTAAAATGATATATACGTATATATATAAATATATATATATATATATATATATATATTCGATAATCATTAATGACATACGATCTCAAATGGACTACAAATTTTAATTAAAAACACGTAGTTACATCTTCAATACTGTTTTTTTCTTTATTAGAAAAAAATGATTCGAAACATATATCGGTATAAGTACTATAATGTCCGTATCAAATATTCAATTTGTACATCGTTTTTTGCTGATTTGTCGAGTATTTATATTTTTTTTAATCGTGTATACACGTATTTTCTAGGTCGATATTTTGTAGAACTTTTCGATAAATATTAAAAACTCGCGTCGATGTGCGAAACGTCGAAGAATAGCGAAAACCGTTTTGTAAATGTGAAATATCGAGTAAATTACGTCGGGATTGGATAAAATAATATAAACAGCGAACGGTAACGGATATATTTCTTTTTACGTTTCAAATTATGAACTCGCACTCTATACATAAGACGAAATAATAATTTACTTGGCAATAAATTTAAACAGAAGTACAAAGCCGATAATACAATTTACATTCGAGCCCTACTTATACAATTATATATATACAACTTGTCTGGAGGACTATCGTCACCTCCGCAATTATATTAAAATAATTTCCCTGGTAAACGCTATTACGGAAGATAAAAAAAATTGTGTAAAATTTGTATAAGATTATTACGCGAGGAAAAAGAACTTGTTGATTTTCGAGATACGCGATCACTTAATAACAATAATAATAATAATAATAATGATGATGATGATGATGCCTGTTTTCGGGCAGTAATCATTCGCACATCATGCAAATAATTGAAATATACCGTTTATTTTACGTGAAAATAATTAAAATGGGCCAAAAATAGTACGATAAATCGGAGTTTTCGAAAATTTTCAAATGTAACGTTGATATAGTGTGGAAAATACGAGCTTGTATTTTATTTTCAGAACATAATGTTACCGAAATTCGTTACGCGAATACCGGTAAAAAACTTCAAATTGTAAACGACTAATACGGAACCAGATTTATGTTCGGCGATTGGACGCGATATAGCGAAATTCGTTTGTTCGCCCGAATTATTTAAAAATAAATTCGTATCCGGGATGAAGATGTTTAAAATCTGCCGAACGAATGGTGGTCGCCTAAATAACGTAGACGGGAACAAGTCGCGCTTCTAGAGCGTACGCTTAAAATGGCGCAGAACGCGTAATACATATGGTCAAAGCGTGGTGAAGTGAAATGTTCAATCGGGCAAATATTTTCTCGAACAACCCACCCCTTACGCAGTACCCGCCGTGCTTACGTGTTCGCTTTTGAAGTTCAAAAATGTAGTCCAACAAAAGCCTATGAAAACCTCGTTTTCATCGACGTACTACTAGCTAACACCAGCTGTTAGGCACGTAATTCGCGCTTAGATATCATAAAGCACTCGTCGTAAACGACGTTGTTTTGTTCATTGTTGCCTACCCGTACGATAAAATGTACGACGTATTTTAAATACGAGAATGCAATATCGTTAGAAATATTGTTTAACGTCGAAGCTTTTTTCGCGCACGAGTTTGGCACCACCAGCTGGTGTAAAATTATCGTAATCGCGTTCCAACTCGCCACTGGACGTTTTCCGTTTACTCGTGTAGCTCATGTACGGAGAACTAATCGAAAAAAATCCTGGGGCAAATCCGAACGATCGACATAATCGGACAACGGATTGGTAGTAAATACCGTAAACCGGTGCCGACCTTTGTACCTTTACACAAAGACACTTCGTTCCGTAGCGCACGTCATTCGTACGGAACGTAAAAACGACACGGAACGTCGGGCGTTTCGACGAGCCTCCGGGCATTGGATCACATCTCGTAGGATGGTCGGGGCGACTACACCGAATTAGAACGTATGTACGCACGGACGTAACCTGTTCGCGATGGTTAATTGTAATAAAGGAAACGTAGTAGGTAGAAAAAAGACGTAGCGTGCGTCCGTAAAACGTTACGCGTAAATACGATCGGGGAAAAAAAAAAATAATAAAAAGTTATGAATGAATGTGTTGGCAAATAAACATACACATACATCCGCGCGCGCGCGGTCCGTGTGTATACGAATACGGTATAATACGCCCGTGTGTGTGTATACTACTTTTTTTTGGTTTTTTTCTTCTCTTACCGATCGTTTCAGCTGCCGGCTCGCAATATATAGTTGCCAGTGCACAGGCGTACACACGCGCGGCTCCCGCGTGCGTACGTGCGTACGTACGGACCGGTCGGCGGTTCTATTTTTTAACAACGCGCGCGGACGAAACGGACGAAAAAAAAAGCCCACCACCGGCCCCACCACGGCCGCGACACTCGTCGTCGTCGTCGTCGTTGTCGTAGTAGTAGTAGTAGTAGTAGTAGTAGTAGTAGTAGTAGTCGTAGTAGTAGTAGTAGTAGTCGTAGTCGTCGCCACCGCCACCACTGCCGCTGTCGACGTCGACGTCGTTCACCCCACCTATCGGATTTTTTTAATGGATCCCAAACTATTATACGGCAGCGGAGGAGAGGTTGAGCGGTGCGCGTGTGCGTGTGCTCGCCACGCCGCGTCGGAGGTGGTGGTGGATGTGATGGCGGTGTGGTGGCGGTGGCGCGTTGTTGGCGATGTACGAGCTGCCTCGGAGGTGGCGGTGGAGGTGGTGGTGGTGGTGGAGGTGGTGGTGACGATGGGAGGGGGTCCGGCTCGCTCATTGTGACACCCTACCATCATCGTCGCCGGTTTTTTTTCGTTCGGTTTTTTTACCGCCACGACCCGAAGAGTGGTGAGGTGTGGCGGGGGGGATGGTCGTGGCACGGAACGGCGAACGGCCCATGGCCAGGGGGGAAGAGGGACGACAGCCACCGCCGGTCGATGGGCATGGCGGGTTGGTGGGCGGGCGGGAGACGACGCGCTGCGCGACGGGTCGGACGGGCCGCTGCCACGTTAAAGGCCCGCGCGGTGGTAGGGGGGCCACCGGAGAGTTCTCGTCGTCGTCGTCGTCGTCGTCGTCGTCGGCGGCGGCGGCGACCGTCTAAACCGCACACTCGCCGAAACGAACCGCTCGCGTACGGTACCGTGTCTGCGTGCGCTCGGTGTCGTTCATACGCGTACCGTATTAATAATATACGGTTTTTTTTTAATTTTTTTTTTCGTCGCCCGTTGTGTTCGCGTCGTGCCAGTTATTATTCATAATATTTGTGTCGGTGTGTGTACGTCGATTTGTTCGAGTCGAATAGTAAAGAAAAAAAATTAATTTTCCTACCGATCGTATTTTTTTATCCGCGCCCGCGCTGTGTTTGTTCGTGCGCGTTCGTGCAAACGATATTATGTGCGACCGTCCGGTCTACACCGCTGTCGTTTGATCTCGGGACGTAAATATCGCCGCGATTCAATACCGAGAAGGCAAAAGGAGAATAAATAAATCGTTTTCTTGTGCGCGCGCTCGCGCGCGTGTGTGTGTGTGTGTATGTGTGCGTGTTGTCCGCCCGAGAATCGAAATTTTTTAAAAAAACTGACCGGCCACGCGCTTTTTTGCGGTCGTGCACGGCGCGCGTCCGTTCCGATTTCCGAATAATTCGTATGCCAACCTAACCTAGTGCCGCATTCGCGTGCACAGTGGTCCGACCGTAGTTAATATCCGTTACGCCGTCGGCATGAAGTACGATTTCACCATGGAGAATTGCTTGGGCACCGATTATCCGAACTTGCACGAGCTGAACAAGAACTGTTACGGGTTCTCACCGGCGAGCGTGCAGAACGGACCTCAGGCCGCAGCGGCAGCGGCCGCCGCCGACGAACAGACCATGTACAAGGTAATTTGTCGCCGCGCGTCGGCAAACAATCGTGGACATCGCGATCGGTAGCCGCCCCTGCCAAACGTCGTCTTTCCGTTTCGATATCGCATTGCGATAAGCGTCACGGGTTTTAGATTCGTTTTAATAATAGCGATTTTCGTTCGTTCCGTTCACGAATCGAGTGATACAATAGAAACCGACGAATTTTCCTAAAAACGCGTACATTCGCGTCGAGAATACTTTACATGTTTAGTAATTAAGAACTCTATCGTGATTATTGAAATCTAGGCGTTTCAATTATCTAGTAGACGAAACATGAAACTTTCAAATTTCGTACCGCGCGTTTCGTAGCGCCCACAATTTTCGCTACCCACCCCGTAGTGTGGTCACGCCTACCGAGGCCCTCCGCTTTTCGTGTCGTGCGTATTCGTTTCCGAAATCACATCTTCCGTCGTATTCTCCGAGTCGGGGATTTATTGGTTTTTTCTTTTTTATAAACGTCTAAGATCGCCGCCGCCGCTAGACATACCGGGCCCGTCATTTTCCAGGTTCGCCAATCATTTTATTGCTTTCGTCCACCACCGTTACTGGATGGATTTCGATATTATTTCGACCGTTGTTGCGTTACGCGAGAAAGAGATGAAAACATTATTAACGATAATTCCACTTTGTATAAACGTGCGCGTACCGAAATAATCCGGAGATCACGCACGGCACCGCTAACTAATGCGACCAGAACGTGTCGGATAATCAATTATGTTTGCTTCGAAAAAAATAAATAATAATAAAAAATCCGTGCTAGTTTTCCCTCTCGTCTTTGTCGGCCAACGAAAACCAATCGGCAGCGTCGCTGACACATGTGTACGGATTTCGGTATTCGCAAGCGCAAATGCGCTTGTGTATGACCGTGTGTGTGTGTGTGTGTGTGTGTGCACACGGGCGCGCTTTATTATTTTTCTCCGCTTTATACAAACGCGTTTTTTATGACGGATTACCTACACTCCTACTGCAGGTAGTCCGGTTCCTCGGAAACGGGCGACAACAATTGGATACTGTACAATTTTATATCTACACGTACAATAATAATAATGATAATAATAATAATAATAATAAAACGCCAGTGAGCCGGTCCGCCTTCCACTTTCTAATACCCTCGTCGCGGTACGGAACGATATTTCCGGATCCAAGAATTTGGTGCTACGCGCAAAAGCGCGGGACCAACCGACGAAGAACGGATTGAACGGCCGGCGCCGGTTTTTGGTGGCCATACAATTATTGATAGCGGTATGAGAACGAATAGTTCGTGTTTTTCTCTCTTGTTACAAAAACTCGTTTCACGAGCCCAACGGCGGGATAAAAAGGAAAAATATGTTTAAAAATCCGCCGACCTACATTGTCGTCTACCGTATATAACTATATAATGATGCTCGCGTGCGCGAAATGTCATTACACGGGCTAAAAAACGAATAATTCAATATATTAAGCCACTTATCGTTATTTTACACCGAAGCTGTTTTTCATATGGTTGTGTTATACAGAATACAATGTACGATGACGAACCACACACATACATACGCAAACATATGTTCGGATGTTCTTCCACTAACCTATATATATGTGTGTGTAAGAGTTTGTGTGTGTGTGTGCTTATTAAGTATATATTCGTCGTGTACTTGTCTTTCTTCTGCATAGTAGTTTTTTACCGACTGTTACAAGCGTGCGTGAAAAAAAAATCAATATTGACGTTTTGTGTAACGTGTTTGATATGAAAATAAAGCACCCGCAGGAAAATGATGAGCATGTGTGGGTGGGTGTATGTGTGTGTATGTGTGTATGTGTGTGCGTGTGTGGGTGGGTGTACGTGTGTTAGAACATTGTGCGTAAGTATAAGCAAGTAAAATCGCTGTGGCAACGTTGCCAAGTCGAACCGTCGCGGTCGTCGTCGTTGTCGGTCGGCTGCGGGGTGTCCGCCACGAGCCGCAGATAATAATAACGTCATCGTAACTGTCGTCGTTATCACCGGTTCCGGATACACACATTGAACGTACAATGTAACTGTAATTTACGCGATGCGTTACGATTGACATTGGAAAATATTGTAAAAATTAATTCGGACAGTTGAGTTTCCGTAACAAATTTCCCCTCCCCTACCCACCCGTCCATATGTGAAGGTAGGCGTACCTATAACGACGGACCAATTCGTGGACATACGTACGAAAAGATTGTTCGTCCGTTTCCTTTAAAAAGCCGGCGTTATTGTTTTATCGAGTGCGCGCACACACCAATTAAAGAGTTCATTAGCCTCGCTCGATACGTGTGCGGTGTGTGCGCGCCAGCGTCTAAGTCTGATCGTCGTGTCATTATCCGAAAAATTTTTGAAATAACCGAACCAAACAAAAATGTTGGAC
Organism: Geopemphigus sp. TES_GeoC_2020; assembly: GCA_025469175.1. NCBI lineage: Eukaryota > Metazoa > Arthropoda > Insecta > Hemiptera > Aphididae > Geopemphigus > Geopemphigus sp. TES_GeoC_2020. The sequence continues at coordinate 45,041 of JAIPRN010000341.1, read as the reverse complement.
ATGTAACGGATGATCTGAATCGACGTTTTGAATTGTCTTTTCGTCATTTTGATCACAGCCATGATGGGGGAGGGGAGGGCGACGTCCACGTCAAAATTAAAAGGAGTCGCGAACGATGCGATTTCTAATTGACGAAGTAAACGCCACTACGTTACTATGACAGGAATATCCGAAAATGTTGGTTCCGTGTTAATGACGGCAGTTGTATCATCTGCTCGATTCGTTAGTAAATTATGGAATTTATCCTAAACCATCGGTACAAATCGACGCGGATCTAGATATATAAATTGGGAGGGGGCTGACGTTTTTTTATAAATTAGCAATTATTGTACAATCCTTGATCGAATACAGATCCCGAACTGTGCGGTACACTATTAACGTAGAATTATTCCGTTCGTTATTTATATACTTGCGATAGCGTTTAAATCTAAATGTCCAAAGGAGACGGCTAAAGCTCCTCGCCACTTGATCCGCTTCTGGATACCGGTACCAAACATCGACTAGCCTGAATATTCGTTGGAAGTCTATTTAAATTTTCGGTTTTGGCCGACTCACATTTTCGTTAGCCGTTCACGTCGTAATAATTTTCTTGACCATTTTCTCTTCCGACTTGTTTTTTATAATTTTTATAGTATTTTTTACACTAGTGGTAAATGAATAACCAAAATATTAATAATAATAATAACGTTACGTTGGCCGTAAACTATAATTGTTGATTAACCGAATTCCTTTACGTCGCGTTTTGCAGGTCTTTCGCGAAAGAAATCGAATTTTTGTAACCATTCGCCCGAAATTGTCCCGGACGGACAAAATTCGGTGTATTACGAGTCGCCACGCGGTGTAAATAATATTACGCACCGCACGTGTACCGGCGGCCGCACCGCGTCCGCAGTACTTAATATTAAAAATATACGCGAACCGCCGCCGTCGATGCACACAATGCGCTTGAGCGCGTTCCGCGTAGACGGCGTTATCGGTAGTTGGCCCGCGGGAACTACAGATAAAATTCGTACGAAACTCTTATCAGGTGCGCGTGCGCACACCGTGCTGCAGTCGTCGCCGTCGTCCGATCGCGTCTGATATTTATTATAATAACAGGTGGTTACACGTGTTGCGTAACGATAAATATATATTTTTTACAAAAGTCCAAACGTCTTCGTCACCTCGCCAACTGTTATCGTGGAACACGGACACGATAATGTTGTGTTTCCCGGCAAACGATTTTTATTTCGTAATTGTCAATATTATACGTTCGTTCGTCCGAAACGATTGCGACGACCATGTACTACGAATAGTAGAGTACGCTTTTTATGCTCGCACTATTCGCCAGACAGACGAAGTCGTAACGAAAATAGTTAAATAATATTCGTCGCCTCGTGATCTCGCGGATGGCCGGCGACGGCGACGACGACGAGTCGGGCGTAATTGCACGTAACACGAGACGGAGAAGACGAGACGAGAGGGAGGGCATGACAGATAAATATTTCATCTCGTAGAGTCGGTTTTTTTTTGTCGTCGTTGTCGCCGTCGTTGTTGTCTCGTTAGCCGATTTCGAATTTAATGGGTTTCAGGAAATGGAGTATTGTGGCCGGGCACCGTTTGGCCTTGTGCGTCACAAACGATCACGTGCGGCCGTTTCAACCGTTTGAACCGACCGGCGCGTCCTTAAAGAAATTTCGGGAACTCTCGTCGCTTAACGTTCCCAGAAAACCGTATTGTATTTTACGGGTAAATTTTAGTAATATCTCCGTTGTCATACCGTTCCGATAGGCTAAAAACGACGAGTATCCGACGATATTTTATTGTTGTTCCGCTTTTGGGTTTTTTTTCTTAACCATTTGGCGTCATTGATATCGCGTCGTCGATGAACAGTGTATAATGAATTCACGACGAAAGAAGACAAAACGGGTGGTCAGAATGACTCGGATACGGAGGTGGCGGAGAGCAAAAGGATAATTATACGTGTTCGAAATACACGACCGAACAGAAACGAAACACGAAAAACCGACTCCTCTCACGCACAAAAAAAACGAAAAATACACCACACTAACCGTATGGGCTGACAATGACAGTGCGCACGGGAACTCGTGGCCGCGCATAAATGTTTTAAAACATGTTAAAACTGTTGCACGCGTCGGAGTTCGCTATAATACTCGTGCGTGTGTGTGCGCGCGTGTGCGGCTCACGAGTGTATGTGTGTGTGTGTTTTACGTATGCAAATTAGACTGGTCGCCCACTATCTAAAAATTATTAGAGTGAGAGAAAAAGACGCGTACAACGTGAACAAACGCGCATCACTGTGTACCGTGCCGAACGAATGGGGCGACACTTCGCGACCGTGTCAGCCGCGCGGTGGTTTCTCCCGTAAATACTCCCAGCTTCCATCTATACCAAGTGTTTAACTCCGAGACATAACCGATTTTCATTTGAAAGAAGTTTACGGTGCCGACATTAGGCACGAGCCAACGGTGCCCCCATGCGACATTTTATTGTACCGAGGAGCGAAGTATTTCGAAACACGCTTACGTATGGGCCGAACGAAATTATTCGACTATTTTGTTTTAATTTCTCTATGTATGTGAACATATACCAACGACCCCGGCGTCGAAACATCGTTGAACACAAATTACACAACGATTGACATTCATTTTTCAAACCAAATCTAATAAACTGACAAATTTGCGACTACCACGAGCCGACAACAATTAGATCATGATTAATCGTTAACCAGCATCTAGAAAGTGAGTTATTGGTCGACAAATGACAGGTATAGTTGGCGGTATAAGCGATTTTGCGAATAAGATAGAAAAAAAACCGTTTCGATACGTCCAAATTTATTTTATCGAAATACGCCGTATTTTTTTAATATAGAATTATGTACAATATTGACAATGTAAATAATGGATTACGTCATTTGTGAACCATCTACGAACTTAGCGATGTACATAAACATAACCTGTATAAAGTTACACATATATTTGCGTTAGTAAATTAAAAAACACAACCTTTACACGAGTCTGAATATACGAACGTTCTTTTTTGGAATTGTAAACGAAACGTTAATCAGGACGGCTCGTTTTTATACGTGCTTTTATGTTTGTAATTGTGTCGCGCGAAAATATAAAGATCTCTTCGAAATTAATATCGACGTACGTTTCGTATTATATAACCGGCGAATATATTCGCGTATAAACGAACTTCTAGACGCTCATATACTACGTTAATTGTGTTTTGTTATCGACGCCGACGCGTTTTGGAACTGGACGTAGAAGAACGAAAGAACTGTCAATTAATTAGTAAACCGTCTGAAGATAGGTATTAGCTAGGCGATTTATATTACCGTTTATGAATACGTCGAAAGTACAATTTATTTCATGGTTATGAATTTGTCCCAATTCCAGCGGTGAATCCACTACCGAAACGACCGCACTCGTTACAATCGTAATACAATACCGCGAAGCTACATAACACGTACATAATAATATGCACGCCGCTCCTATTTAGTAGACGACTTATCGACGTGTCGTTATTTTATTATCGCGGCCAATAAAACCAGTATCGTCTTTGTTTTAGCGGCCATAACTCTTCGTTGAAAGAAATTAAACCGAATACACGGAACATAGAAAAACTCGTTTATAGGTCTCTGTATAATAATGGTCGTAGTAATAACAGACACTGATAACGAGTTCGATTACGCGTATGATATATTATTCGTGGATAATTCGTGTTTTGGAAGGACTGGGGAGGGAACCGGTTTTTATTTTATATTTTATTCGTTGAAATGTACGCGCGACGATGATCGATGGGTCGTTCGAGGCTTGTTCGTAGGCGGCGTGTGTCTGCTCCTAAAATACGCGTTTTAAAAAAGGAAGAAAAGAAAAAAAAAACACAAATCTCGAAATAAAAAGCGCCGCGTGTATTCGTCGCGGCAGTCTCCGCGTGAGAATGACTGCTGTTACTACTGTTGCCGCTGTACCCGTATATTGTGGGGGAGATTGTCGGATGTCGAACATATACGTACACGCATGCACGCATACATACATATATATATATATATATAAATAACTTGCACCGCGTACGGGATTTATTACCGGGAGGATCGTGTTTCCCGCCGTCATCGTGTCGCGCGGGTGTCGGAAATTCCCTCTCGCGCGGGAAATATGGAAGCGAATTTTCAAAATTAGTTCCGTCAACTCCGGCAGAATCTCGCGCCGCCATATGTGACGACTGTACAGAATATAATACGCGTTATACGCGGTAATAACCGGGTTCAACGGGTCGCGCACCGTAAATCCGGTGAATCCTCCGCCTGCATCGTCGCCACGTTTTCTTCGTTCATAGCTACGCGTGCTCGCCGTCGAAACTGAATCAGTCACGGCCGTCTCCTCGTCTCGGACCTTCTTACATTCGACGGTGGTATATACCGTACTGGTTTTGTTTAAAATCGAAACGTCAAGAGAAATGCTTCGTTAAATATCCAAATTATTGCAGTGCAGTGTACTTACAGAACGCGTTCCTCGATATTGTTATACAGAGCTGGAATTCGGGCAACACAACAACACGAAAATTTCACGGCTTTTCGAAAACCATCTCAAAACATCGCGGATATATCGTCGGGCGATCTTTCATAATATAATCTATAAAATTATACTCCTCTTGTCAATGTTACCCGGATACTTTTGGTGAAATTTGAAAACTGGAACAATATACGGGACGTTATTGTGAAAAATAATGAACGATACAAACGGCTAACATAGTTGGGAGAGGGTAAGCAGAGAAACATTAAACGGAAGTGGTGAAATGTCGGAGGATGAAGAATAACTATAGGATTTATTTCGCACATTGATTAATATATACAAGGTTGCTATGATTGCATCCAATGTTCGAAACGGACCCGAACTTAAAGATTTTAATAATAATTACACCGCAAGCGTAATAAGTTCTTGCCTCCGTACGTTATATTCCGATGTATTTACAAGTACATGGAAAATTTTCCTTCCGCTGTATATATTTATACATCTAGGTATTGCGTATATGTATGTAATGTGTATATAGTGAAGTATGTGACGTGTGCACGACACCACCTGACAAGTGTCGCTGCCACCAACGTCTGCACGCGTTTTCAATAATACATATATATATATATATTTATGTATGTATGTATGTATATTTATGTATATGTTGTTTGTTCGACAAAAATATTTACTTTTTCGTTATAATATTACAGCGAGGTGTCCCCGTCGTTGTCGTTTATATAACTCTAATAGGAATTGGTAAGCGGTAAACCGATCGAATTTCGATGCTTATTCGTGTCGTGTTGTTAATGCGTGTATACTCGCCGAATGTAGCGTGTGTGACGCGCAATCAATACACGAGAAACGAAAATAGTGGAATCTTCTCGCGAAAAACAATTAATAGAACGAAAGCATGTTGCGACATTTTAAATATGTACGTTTACGTTTCTGTTTGTTTTTGGTTTTTGTCGCACCATCGTCGGTTGTCAGTAGCGAAACGCGTGTAAAAATGAGTTTAAACGCCAAATAATAAAACCTAGTGTACTCGAAATTCGTCATTATTTCAAAGTTTTCTTTTTATATATAAATAAATAAAAAAAAAATATATATATATTTATCTACTGGTAACTATTTAGTTGATGAAAGTGCTTTTATATAAGCGGTTTTATCCACTTTTCGTGACCGATTTGTTTAATCTGTTTTATAAATGCTTTTAAAATAATAATAATTATTATTATATTACTCTAAGTATTGTACAATCGTTCGAAATTTCCTCGGATAACAATTGAAAATAGTATTGAGCACACATGTCTCGAATAATATACATTGTTTTATCATCGACAGCGCAGGTGGTGGGTATGTGTGACCTCGATGTCGATTTTCACCTCCCCGCATACATCGTCATCATCCCCGGTTACGAACACGTCAAAGTGACCAAACACCTCTCTCCGGGGGCGATTTTTCTAACGGACAAAAAAGGGTGAGCTCGACGTAAAACAGCTCTCCGGGCTATTTTTTCCACCCCTTTTTTCGGTGGCGAGTGCGCGCGCACGCTTTGGATCGCTCACAAGAGGAGAGAGAAAGAGAGAGGGAAAGAGAAAGAAAAAAAGGGCGGAGGCGGTAGCGGCTGGTTAATGAAACATAAAAAAATACCCCGATTGTATGTGTGTGTGTGTGTGTGTGTGTGTGTGTGTGTGTGTGTGTGTGTGTGTGTGTGTGTGTGTACCCCCTTTGGTTCTTTTTTTACGGGCATTATGTATGTGCGTGCGTGCGTGTGTGTGTGTGTGTGTGTGTGTGTTGCACGCAACCGCCGCCGCGTCGATTGTGCAATAATCCGAAAAGAGGGTCCCTGTACACCCGATGGGAGTAATGAACGTGCAGGGAATAACACTCACACACACACGCATCGCAAACGCGTAGCGTATAATATAATATATATTGTATATATTCGGGTATTCCGACAAATTGGTCGACTTAATTGAACGGTCGCTTGGAGAAGGATGGCGAAAAAAAGATAAAAACGCGTATTTTTCGTAATTATAATTTCGGGAATAATACGCGTATGTTCGGGTGCGTCATCACCTATGCCAAAATATTAACGTCCGTCGGCCAAAAAAAAAAACCCTCTGTATAAATAGACGAAGAATATTAATATTAATATGCTCTTAAACCGTCGCCGTTGTCGTCATTGTCGTATATAAATAAATATATATTATATGCGTTCATACGTTTATGTATGGATCGTTTCATAATAAAAAAAAGTATAAATTTAAATTAGACGAGCTCCGCGAGTGTAGGTCAAGTTTTTTTCGTATAGTTTGAAAAAATGGTGTGACTTGTATTTTGATTCTTTTCGGCTTGGGTTTTCTTATTTATATATATATATAGTATGAAATAAAAACAAGTGTTTCCGCTCGACCGCCGACAAGACGATGGCATAGGGAAAACAACAGTTATCGGTAATAAAATTCAATTGCTATACGCCGATGCTTATGAATTATATATAAACACGGACCGAGTGAAAAACCATGCACAATTTGTTTTGCTAATGTAAGCGATGTATATATATATATATATATATATGTGTGTGTGTGTGTGTGTGTGTGTGTGTGTGTGTGTGTGTGTGTGTGTGTGTGTGTGTGTGTGTGTGTGTGTGCGTGCGCGCGCGTGTGTATAGAAATCGATAACCGATCGACGAGAAGAGGGGGATGTTGGTGTTTAAATACGAGAACGAATATTTGGTTTTTGCACAGCAACCGGTTTGGAACCGCGCGTGTTAATCTAGCAGAATATTGCGCGACGGTCCTTTAAGAGATTTTTTCTTGAATCTTATCGTTCACGAAAAATCTCGCGTTTGTTATATATATATATATATATCTACATGCGCACGAATCGATCTAATCCCGCAACAGTGACGTCTTTAAATGTAATCAGTCGGCAAACTTGTGTGTATAAAAAGGCCTCGTGAATCTTCATTTTAATAAAATTTTACGTGTATTATATACGAACCCGAACACCGTAATGTTTAAAAAGAACAGTGTATGAAATCGAGAAAATAAAAATTCGATTATTCTATTTAATTTCTTTAATGTCGACAAATTAAACGAATACGTAGGAATTGTATTTCCAAGATCTGAAGTCACGTATAAATGATAAAATTCTCGTATTTGTCGTGGTTTTAGCTTGGGTATTAGTTTTATCGTAAACGATTCTTGAATAAATATGTTTTTCGAAGAAGAAATAAAGAAATAAAAGATATTCGTAACTAATTGTAGGGGTAAGAAAACGTTAAAAATATATCGAGGTGAAGTTGTCCGCTGTTTTAAAAACGTCCATTTTGAAATCTCGCTCACTTCGTAACCTATAGGTATTTATGTACCCATTGAATTTATTTCACTATACACAATACATATACATCACTGTAACGTGATTGACTTATAAAATACGAAAAAATTACAAAAGAAAAAACGATCGTCTCTATGTAATAATTACCGCGGCCGGATCCACGAAACGAAACTTATAACGGGGGCGATCGCGTCGGCATTTGCCGACTAAACAACTTATGAAATCCGCCATTGTCTCATAAGTATATAAAATGATATTATGTACGTTCTTAACACACGCATACATATATATATATATATATATATAAATATATATCGTCGTCGTTGTTGTTGTTGTTATTATAGGGTCGCGGTAGGAAACGGGGCGTGAATAAAGGCAGAGACGGTCTCGGATGGTCGAGTGTGGATCACGGAAACCCGGAGGTAAGTTTCGATTGTAATTAACATAAGTATTATGTGTGTACGCGTGTATATATATAGTACCGTTGTTGTTTTGCCTTCCGATTTATAGAAAAAAATCGCCGCGCAAAATATTTATCTGGAGTGTACCGATTTGTTTTCGAATTCTGTGCTTCAGTCGCGTTTAAAAGACACCGACGAAACGACAACAAATGACCGTCGTAAGTCGATCGAGTCGCACGATCCGCCGAATGTGCTGGCGATGATTCCAAAAATATTGACCGTAACAATAGTGCCGCGGCGGTAATTAGCGGTGATTAATAATAATTATACGTCCCAACGTGTGTTTCGTGCAGCGATAAAACGCGATTAGACCGGTTTTATACATTGTATGTATTGTAATAATATTATTAAGCTTGTGTTTGGGATCACGAAAAATCTTATATTATGCCACACGACCTCGTCGACGCATTATTGAACGGATAGATCTTGTTGCTCGTTCGGTGTGTATAATCATATATATACATAAAGAAAGAGAGAGAGAGAGAAAGAAATAAATAGTTTTTCGTCGGTGACGTTAAAACGTCGGTGTTTCTCCGCCTACCTACCCCCGTCCCCTCTGCGAACGATTTCGATAATCATTTAATAACATTACGCGATTTTCACGAGGAAAGTACATCGCCGCCACTGGTCGCTGCCGCGTTAAAAAAACCTCCGGGCGTTCGTATAAGCTTATTAAAAACATTTTACAAAAAACGAATTATACGTTTATTATATCCCCGCACCTATATATACGTGTGATAGCGCTGTTGATAATGCGTGCACGATTTTATACACACACACACACACATATATAATATAACAAACTCTTCCATGTTTGTTAGTGCGGTTCGTAAGTGATAGCAATGCGCTTATCCATTGTACCACTTCAAGTACGCGTATGTGCGTTGTATAATATAAATGTCGTTGTGTTTTATCGGTAAATTTAATTAATTACTAACAGATCGTCTACGTCTGTTTTAGTAGTATTAACTTATATATATAACTAGTGTATGACGTAAAATTTGTTATTATTATTTATTAATTACACGCCGGTAGGTTTATATTTGGAATAAAAATCAATTTCCACCGCCGTTGTCCATCTAACTATATACGCACTATAGTACCGTGTATATTGTAGTAAAAATCAATAGTATATATCTTTAAAAATATACGTATTTATACACAATAGAGCAGATATTATCAGTCGACGAAATTTGCGTGTCCATAATTTTCATTTATTATTATTATTACGCGGGTCGTCAGGAACGTGCGTATTCCGAGATGTGTTTGAGTTTGATATGTGTATCAACCAATGCGTTTTGTTTGGAAAATAAACGCGAACGGACGAAACCGACGACGAACGTCAATGTTCCAAGCAAGTCCGTCCTTACCTGACCATCCCCACCGGGACGCGTGATTGCCGTTCACGATTTGTTTCCATTAGTCGACGATTGATACCAACGAGAATCGCGAGAGGAGGGCTAAACGACTAACGACGTTTTTCTTTCCAACGAAAATAGCACAACTAGGATCGTGAATTCGGGAACGCCAATTTTTTCACACCCAATTAGCGGCTCCGTTTCCTCTATTCATTTTGTTTCTTTACTCGGAGTAAAAACAAAAATACGTCAAACGTTTCAAAACAACGTATTTTAATATACCATATGTCGATAATGTCTTCAGTATTAACCGAGTTGGCAATATCTTTTTCAATATTCAACATCGACAGACATCCAAATCTGCCTTGTCCCATAACGATTTTCAACCAATTTTTTATGCGTCAGATAGATGTGGGATAAACTTTGTGCTACGTCATCGAGTTCAAATTAATTTTTAGTAGTTTTGAAACGATTTGTACGCGACTTTCATTTTTTATTATAAATAATTCATCGAAATGTGTAAAACATCCCGGAAGACGTTTAACGAATATATGAAATTGAACAAAATGATTGTTTTTTATACTATACATGGGCACCAATGAATTCGGAACATCGAACGATCACGAATTTTACTCCAGTAATATTAATTTACGTAACGCGATCGCGCGTTCAATTAACTAGTAAATTTAGATTAAAATCCGGTGTGTGTTGGGTATTAGGAACGGGTAGGAGGGTGGTGCGCAAGGCCAGCTGGACATGAATACGCGTATCTTAATAAACCCAATTAGACAGCGTTTTGTAACAGTGCACTCGCGCCGTGTTGAAGATCACTCAGGAAGAAATACTAAAAACAATAATGATAACACGGCCGTCCTATTATTTCGAATAATAATAACAATCGAAGATTGTGGTTTGGCGGACGGTTCTTTCACCGGTCCGGATTTTCGTTGTTGTATTTTTAATTTTTAACGATGGGCGACCATGATAAATACGCGCTATTGGTTCGCGGTTTCGTGTTACATAATTGTCGGTAGCGCGGAGGTAAAGGGACGAACAAATTATATTTTTTATTTTAGCGTGGCCGGACAAACCGGTGTGTGTGTGTGTGTGTGTGTGTGTGTGTGTGTGTGTGTGTGTGTGTGTGTGTGTGTGTGTGTGTGTGTGTGTGTGTGTGTGTGTGTGCGTGTGCCCGCTTCGGCGTGCGCGCGCATTTGTAGTCGTGCATTATTTACGAACCGTTGATTTTTTTTCCTTCTTTTAACCCTTCAAAACGAGAATAGGTCGAATTTAATTGAATCACACACACACACATATATACATATATATATAATACTCGACGCCTTTTCGTCCTATATGCTCCATCCTATATATATCTACATTTATGCGTATATAATGTGTAGAACCCCGTTTTTTAACTACCTGCTGCCTACACCCCACACGCGTGCACACACGGTGACCGCTAAATTGGAGGAATTATCTGTCCGTCGTATTTTTTTTTTATTATTTAATTATAAAAGAATGGACCCTGCAGCGCGTTCGGGCACGGGCAATTCGATTTTTCCAACGGTAATTTGCATATTTTATATAATTCAATACCGCCCGTCCGCCTTACTGTGTACTCGTATACGTCCCGCGTAAAAATTGATTCGATAATCCAGTTTTTTGTGAAGCGTCGGTGGCGCACCCCCCCACACTAGTAATTCCCCTTCGCCGCCGTCACTGTTTCATTGTCGCAATATAGGTGGCTATATTTTTTTAACACCACGCGACACATTAATTCCCGCGACTGGCGTGGTGGGCTTTAATTTACGCGGTTCTTTTTTGCCTGAAAATAATTTTTATCGAAATCACCGATCGCTTTGACGCAAGAATCTACACCGACGATTCTCGTGCCATGTTTAATTTTTATTCCGGAACATTCGTTAGCATATTACGGGTAATATTACGTTTACGGCCTGTTAATAAATTCGATCGAATATCGTTCGCTAATGGTTTTCAACGGCCGAGTCGCTAAAAACAATGCAAGGCTAGGTAAGGTGATTATTCGATATTTCTAACTAATAAAAATTAGAATTTTCAATTGAAACGGCGACTATTTGCAACTTACAATCCGGCTGAATTTGTGGGCACTTGAGAAGACATTAAAACACGAAAAATTAAACAAACTGTTATTAAAACGCTATAGTTTATTTTGACAAACGTTCGCAGAATAAATAATATAAATATATTTTTATTTATTGTTTATTACGTTTTAAAAGTTATGGGCACTCGAAGTTCTTGCCTGAATTAGAGAACCAAATTTTAGTTTTAGTAGGCTCGTTTAAGACTGATATTAGAAAGTATATGTATCATATATATATATTGGTTTTTTCGAAAAATATTACGTAAGCCAATAAAGCGGTCGTCACTTCGCTCGTTTACATTTTCACTGTTGATATCCTCAATCTGTCTAAATGTATAATTGTTCGAATTAACGCCTTTAAGTTAGATATGTGTGTGAATTATCGTTGAAAAATAAGAAGAGTTATCTATCCAATTTGATCGTGCAAAATATAATTTGTCAAGTTACCCGGTTCGTGTATAAATAAATAACAATAGCCAAGTACAAGCAAAAAGCTATCGATCAAAGTGATACTTGATTTTTTGACTCCTAACTAGTTATTAACCGGCCTTGGTGGTCATATGATCGTGCGTATTGAAAAACATTATTTAAAATTTTATCATATTGGATCGCCGTAACAGTGGTCGCGCGTTCAGCAGGCCGGACACCGCGCCCGCGTTTTTCAAACGGCAGTTTTTAATACACACACACACACACACACACACACACACACACACACACACACACACAGGTAGTTAGTAGCCGCATAACATTTGGTGCGCCGCTCAATGTGTGTGTGTACGTATGTATAGTGGCGGCAACCGACTTGCGTCGGATATATTATTATATACGTCGACGACGGTCTCTATGTGTGTGTGTCTATGTATGTGTGTGTGTGTGTGTGTGTGTGTGTGTGTGTGTGTGTGTGTGTGTGTGTGTGTGTGTGTGTGTGTGTGTGTCTATGTATGTTGTGGCGTGTGTGCGCGCGCGCGCTGCGTGCGTGTGCGTGCGCGCTGTACTGTGCAACCGCCCGAATGTCGGAATTCGTTTCGTCGTCCCCTTCCCTCTTCCTTTTAACCACGCCAGCACGTCCGCCGTCACGTCGTCCGCGGAGAGGCTTATGCGCTTAGGTTTTTTTTATATAACATCGCGCGCGGGCGCGCGCGCATGTATATGCGTATACAGGGCGATTGCTGTCGTATATACGGTTTATTATTTGGTTTTTTCTCTCGTAAAGTTCCGGGCTGCCATTTTCGTTCCATTATTATTAATATCATATCGGCGACGTGAATAATCACGGCGTGACGCGGTGGCAGATGAGGACAGTTCCCGCGGGAATATCGTCGGTTGATTTTTCGTGGTTTTTAATCGAAGAAGTGACCGGGAAGTGGGGAGGCGGGAGGAAATAAAACCGGAAACACTTGAGGAACATAAGAAAAAAATATAGAACGCGCGTATTTCGCCGCACGGTTGTACGAGTTAGTTGGCATCGTATATTAGACGTTTTTTTTCTACAGTCTAAAAAAAACTCCGCGGTAGTTTGCGCGTACGCGTAATGGGCGTGTCTCGCCATTTTTGACGATGTTAATATCAATAATAATTGTATGACGTGCGCGAATATTGTTGGTGTGTAACGTAATATTACTACTATTATTATTATTTATTATTTATTACCATTATTACTATTACATAGCGGCGACAAGAAACGCGCGTTTCGACGCTGATGGCAGTGGTGTATTTGTGTGTGTGTGTGTATATATATATATATATATATATATAATCAGTCGAATGACCTTGGACATGACATCACTGCGCGAGCCAGCGTATCAAAAAAACGCGCTACAGAGAGACCGATAGTCGTCGTCGTTGTCGTCGGGTTATGTGTTATAACCTCTCCGTATATATATATATATATATATATTGACTATCGACGACGACTCTGACGAACTCGAATCGTGTACACACACACACACACACACACACACATACGTGTGTGTATATATATAATAAGTGGGAGTGTAATACTCTAATACGCGCTCGTCTGAGACTTTGATAAACCGGCGGTGACGACTGTCTGCACACGTGCGTACACTCGTGTATATTCGCCGACGACAATGACGATCATCGATTTAGTATACGTTATAAAAAAGAAATTCACCGCGCGTTATATAGGTACCATTCGTATTCTTCAGACGTCGCCGACTCCTTGCGAACATCGCCCGCCAACGTATCGGAAATTTTTATTTATTCGTGCCGCGCTGCGGGCACCTGCGCTTCGTGCGGTTCGATGGGTGGATGGTTATTGGGGGGAAAGGGCGAGATGTGTTGTGGTGAAGAGGGGTTTCCTCCGAGAGCTTTGCGCGTTACGATCAATGAACTGGAAAAACAATTTTTTTTGTCATTAAATGACTACGTGTTCCCTGTGATGGTTTTAAATAAATATTTGTCCGAAACGAACGCGTGTGTATTGACACGTATGTGTAACAATTGGATAAAGCGGCTAAATGTAGTCATATAATATCATTATTACAACTACTGTCGCACACATATATGCCCAGACCGCAAACGCGCGTCACAAACATTCAACGTTCGTATACCGTGCGTAAAAGAACTAAACGCGAGCTAAATACGGGTACGTGAAATTCAGCAACGAGAACGAAAAACAACAGCGGCGCGTGTCGACATTCGCGCGGAGGACTTAACTGGGAGTGAGTCTATAAACGGGCGAACGAAAGTATTGAGTAATCGTCTCGCGTCGTATAAATATCAAGGCTAGACAAGTTGACTAATCCGTCTAGTCGCGTTAAAAATTACTTAAAATTGTCTATAGCGCGAAAAATCAGATAACACCTGTTTTACAGACTTCAACGTTATTTAACGTAAGTAGTTTAGCCTCTTTCGTGCGATCAATTCAATTGGAATTTTTCGAAAAATAAATAGTGACTTAACATTTAAAATTTTAACTCGTCGTCAATATATAGCTATAGCTTTGATAAATATTACATGACGTTATGTACAGAGGAAGTCGGTCGGCTGTGGCAGAAGTGTCTGATGTCGATCGGAAGCTGTGCAGTCGGTCAGATGCGTTTTTCTCAATCGTTTCTGCAGTATGTAGAAAGTCAAATCGTCTTGTCTCATCGCGCTCGTCAATTTACCGCGATGAGTGTCCTACATATTTATAAATAATAAGGAATTATTACATAAAAAATGATTATTAATAATAACAGTCTGTATTGAATTCCGAGGGGACGAAAAATGCGAACGAGTTACGAAATTTTGACGGCACTTTTTATTATTACTATTTCGTATATTATATATTTAAATTCGTCGTTATATATATATATATATATATACACAAAACCGGTATAACAGCCGCCTTCTTTTAGAGCGCATCACCGCGGCGAGCAATCGGCACACATAAGCAGTACCTAAGAGCGTTATGCATGCACGATTCGTTCACAGGTTTTTCAAATATAACCGTCGCACCGGAGTATATAATCTTGCGTATATCATTATCAAGGCTGGCTAGTTAACGAGTTAAAATTAGCTTAACTTTTTAATTCGAGTTGATTCTCCTCGCGTTGACGTGTCGACTAAACGTAATTTTCGTTATGTAGACCAGCTGGTTCGATTTTCAATTGGTGTCACTGAAATTGTTTATTTAGAATATATTTGTTATTCGAACATATTCTCGACGAACGCAAAAAACGGGCTAGAATGAACAGAGATAAACACCGTCAGGTTTCGTATAATTGGTTGATAAATGCGTTTGTACAAATATTAAGGGTTAATTTTTTCTCGTAAAGGAAAAAAATCAAACTGACGATAAAAAACAAAAAGAAAACCAAATATCTTTATGAAATTAAAAGAAATCATTGACTTGTTCGTTCTCGATTATTATTCATATAGATATCGTCGTTGTAGTAATCGATAATAACAATTGTGTTATTATATAAGAATAGAGCTGATATAAGTAAACACGTTAAAAAACGAAATAATCGAACAATAATAATAATAATAATAATAATAATAATAATAGCTTTTGGGACATTATGTTTATAATTCATACGTTTTATAGGTGTAAAACATATTGATTGTAATATAATATGTAGTAAATTAAAATGTATAAGATTCGTGCAGTAAAAGTCCCGACAAGGGTGGTGGTAATCGATTGGTCGTCGTCGGTGAATAATAATAAAATTCGCGAATTTCGCGTTTTCGGTTTTCGTTAAACATCTCGTGTCCGAAGGTCGTCGTCGTAATCAATGATATCGTGTGTTATATATATATATATATATATATATATATGTATATTTCACGCAATGTGTTTAACATGTTCAATCATGTTTTCGTATAATTTGTTGCAAATTAACGGGTTTCGTAATAAGAATCGCGCACGTGGACTTAATGAGAGTTACGGATAACAATGACTATAATATTTGTTTAAATAAAGGCATAATGGGGTATGACACCTAATTTTTTTCTATTTGTTAACGGCACACGCGAAATACGTTTTTAAAGATGGTTTGGTCGATCCCAGACCGACCGATATATATAAATATAAATATATATACATATACGTATCTATATTATTATACTGTATAAGTGAAAGTTCGGCGCCAGGTTTTTGTTATTTTTTCAATAAATACGTATACATATACTTTTTGATCCTTGTCAAATACGCTAGGTACGCAATTTGTTTGTCGCGATATTTTCAGCAAATAACTTTATCGTTGTGTTTCGTCTATAAATAAACAGTTAAAATCCCCATTTCTTCTGTAGCTGCCGTTGCAGTAGACTCGTTGCTTCCTCTGCCCTAATTCCTATACATGGGTTTTCTCAATATTCGAAACGAATCGATCGTTTTCTTCGTGTAGCTTCATTTACCATAGCATTTTATGAATTCGATCTACACGGGCCGTTACGTGTTGATCGCGATAATCAAAATCACGATTTACAACAACCCCCGTACAATATCATATCAAATTGAAATAAATTTCAACTATTTACCCACTATTCGAGTTAAAGTTATCAATCCTACCGAATCGACTTATTATAAACATATTTAACGATTATCCGGCCTTTTTGTTGGCATTTAACGTTCATTTTCACTCGAGTTTATAAAGTTTTTTTTGGATATTATTCGCCTATTAAATTAATGTAAAATCAAACGGTGTACACGACGCGACACGCGGTCAATTGCGGTGGAGCAGTAATGGCACACAACCACCAACCCTCCCACTCACTCTCCTCGTATTGGCTTATAGCAGTCGGCAGCGATGTTTATCGGCGTCCACCTCGGTCGACAGCAGCGGTGGCGGCAGCAGCAGCTGTAAACCCGGTTTATTTTTCAGCCGTGCCACACCAGTCTCTTTTTTAACCCTAACGTTCGTCGAGCTCACGGTTTTTTAAAAAAACTACACGTCGTATCCATGCGCGCGCGCGTGTGTGTGTGTGTGTGTATGTACTGCACACGCTTGCACACACGTACACTAATCGGTCGGGCAGGACCCTCTTCCACTTACAATATATTATTATCATTATTATAGTTATAGTTGTATAATATTATGTGTGTGTGTATGTATACGACGAAACCGGTCCACACTCGACCCGACATCGTGTGTATGTGTGTACTATATACGCGTCTGTCGGACCCTCAAAAAATAAAACACAGACAGACAAGCGAATAAATCCGACGGACCGTCGGCGGCGGAGATATAATCATGGATGGCGCGCGCGTACGTGCGTGTTTTACGCCGCTCGCCGCCATATTAGACACGGTCGATGATACGTACGTTCCTTTGTTGAGAATTCGATTTTTTCTTATATTTTCAACGTAATGTTAGTGGAAAACATTTTCGGAAGATTTTTTTACTTCGCTTACACACACATATTCATGTATATACGCACTCGGGCGGACCTTGAATTTTACGCTCGACCAAGGTCGTGACGGCCGGCCCTTACAGTGATAACGCGTTCACTGCCGGCTAATATAAACGTGTAATATTAAAATAATGTTATTATAACAGTGCAATAACGTAATAATAATGTTACACGTGATTTTAACTTCCTTTGCCTCGCCGTACATCTGGCCTTGAATCATATGTGTCTGTGTGAGTGTGTGTGTGTTTGCGCGTCAGTGGGTCACGATTTGACCTGGAATCGATGGAGTCCTCGTCGGTCGTGGTATTATATCACGTTGGATGTATCGATATATATATATATATATATAATTTTTTGTATAGGTATAACTTATATTGTTACTATTATTTCCGCATAAAATGCGCGCGCGGTTAGGAGTAGCCGCCGTCGTCGGGCATTTCGAAACACACGAAATGACATCGGTCACTGCACCAGTTCAGGTAGTGCTCGAATTGGAAATGGTATAGAACCAAGAGCCGAGCTGAGTAAACAAAAACCAAAAAAATGTGCTGTTTCGCGTCGAAATCGATTTTGTCGTAGACCACCCGCAAATGGCCATTATAAAAATACACTGAATATGGCTTATATAACTTACGAAAAAATCACGTGTTGAACCGGTATTCGGTAACTGGTCCAACGGGCCACCAGTCCGGTCCACTTTATGCTTGAAATTTATATTATTAGTTTATAGGACAAGGTACCACAGTTTTCTAACACACGTTTAAGATTTGCAAAGTTGGCGTCCAAGTACCAAAAATATGGTAAAATACCGCGATTGTGTTTAAATCCGATTTCTCGCACTTCATCAAATGAGGTTGTAAAATTGGGTGTAAATGAATAATATATGAAACACGCCTAATTGAACTCGTCCATTCTTGATATATGTTTTTAAGCGTTTCAATTTTGTTTCATTTTCGAAACGTAAATATTATAAATAAGATAGAACAGTTATGGAACACGTCTTAGATTACGAAATTAAAAACAAATTAAAATTACGCGTACGCGCTCCGGGATGTAATTTCAATTCGAACGTTGTTTTAATCGCGTTTAAGCACTTGTACGTGTACATTCGTTGTAAATATTTGTAGAAACGTCCCAATCGTGTTTGCGGTGCACCGTACATTACGGTAGTCCAAACGAAAATAACGTCGACGTTAAAAATGTTTTAAATTTTCGAAGTCGTTGAATTTATTCGATTCGTTTGTTTGACAGTACCGTTACACGCGTTTAACTACGTATTCGAAAACGTATATATCGATTATTTATTAAGCGTCCGATAAAGGGAAAAAAAGGAAAATATTACACAAGTACCGTGTCCCCCCTCCCCCCGAGAACTTTTGCCCCGGTCAATCCGAGCCACTGACGACGGTTTTGGATGGCGGTGTCATTTTAATGACGAAACCCGGAAATCTATCGTTTCATACATTACCGCGTTCCTATGGTAGGATACAGACCAAACAATATGGCCGTCTTTGGGTGTTTATATCGGACCCGTCGTTGTCGGGACACGCGCGATTATTTATTACTGTGTCGTGTTTGTTCGCGCGCGCGCGTGTGTGTAAACACTCGTGTACTACGACCCCACCCCCGTCGACGCACTAACGAAACCGTTAAGAAGAGACACGGCTCTGCGGGATCGAATCAAGAACGCACGATCAATATATGAACACGCGCGTAAAACGGGTCGCGGATATCGGTGGTGGAATTTATCCGTGTATCGTTTCGAGACGCGCGCGCGCGCGTGACATTTGGTACACACGCACGACGGTCCCTTTTACGCGGTTTTGGGCCGCGTCCAAAAGACCTCTAACCGCGAACAATCCTTCGGCCGTGCCCGCGTGTAGTCTATATTCGGACGCCTTGACCTTAGCTGCGAAAACTTCGTTCGACGCGCGTTTAATTATTGTACGTGCGCGTATTTATTTTCGATTCGAGCGTGACGACGAAAGGTGGATCGTTTTTTTTCCGAATTTTTTTTGGCCACTTGCCCGACTAAACTCGTTACGTATTGTGTCTGGTCCACCTACGACGGTGGGTGCGTGGTGACGGCGGCGTGGTTTCGTGTTGGTGGCGGCTACGGCAGTGGCGGTGGCAGATGGAGGGGGTGGCTGGTAGTGGAGGGAGGGGATACGCGGTATAATGTACGAAACCGCCCACGGTCGCGCCGGTGACCAACCTGCGCACGACGGTAACCGGTATATACACCGCGTTGATGTACGGTAGTATGTATATACACCGCGCGCGTTTAGATAATTACGAATTATAATAATACCGGACCAGATAATAACCGCCGTCGTCAATAAACGATTATTATTCGCTGGCAGTTTTATTCTATTCCGAGCTTCGTTGGTAATCCAAATTAATCGTTTTTTTTTTCGTTCGTTCCGTTCTTTTTCTAGATATTCGCGTCCAAGTCGGAACTACAGTTGCACTCGCAGTTACACGTGAAAGACGTGAAACCGTACAAATGTCACCAGTGCAACAAAACGTTCGCGAACAGCTCGTACCTGAGCCAGCACACGCGCATTCACCTGGGCATCAAACCGTACCGGTGCGACATCTGCCAGCGCAGGTTCACGCAGCTCAGCCACCTGCAGCAGCACATCCGCACCCACACGGGCGACAAACCGTACAAGTGCCGGCACCCGGGTTGCACCAAGGCGTTCTCGCAGCTCAGCAACCTGCAGTCGCATTCCCGGTGCCACCAGACGGACAAGCCGTTCAAATGCAACTCGTGCTACAAATGTTTCCAGGACGAGCAGTCACTGCTCGAGCACATACCCAAGCACAAGGAGTCCAAACACTTGAAGACGCACATATGCCAGTATTGCGGCAAATCGTACACGCAGGAAACGTATTTGTCCAAGCACATGCAAAAGCACGCGGAACGCATGGACAAGAGGCCCCCGATCATCGGCATACCGCGCGTGGCTCTGGAGAACGGCGCGTACTGGGGCAAAATGTCGCCGGACACGGCCAACAACCTGGTGGAGGCCATCAACCAACAGCAGCAAGAGTGCATGCAACAGGGCGGAGGTACCAACGGCGGAGGCGGCGGCGGTACGGCCGCCGGTGATTCCATGCAATCGCGTGGCGACTTGAACGCCGGCGGACCGTCCAGCACCGGGTCGGTTGCGGCCGCGGCGGCGGTGGCTGCGGCCGCGGCGGCTGCGGCGGCGGCAGCGGCCGAAGACCAACAGCCGTCTAGGCATGGTGGACATTTACCGCCCGCTCCGCCCGAGTACCTTACCGACACTTCGTCGGTCCCCAAGACCAGCACATCCGCTTTCACGCCCATCCAGTCGTTCGGGCTGCCTACGCACCCGCCACCGCCGACGCATCATCATCACCAGCAGCATCATCAGCAGCACAACCCGCCGCCCATGTACCTGCCCTACAATCACTTGCCGTTCACGGGCGCCAAGCAGCTGGGCGCGCACGGCCACCAGCTGTCTCCGATGACCGGTCCTATGGACATGAAGCCACCCGGCGTCGGCTCCGTGCCCAACAGTTTCCCCAATCAACTGATCTCGCTGCACCACATACGCAACTACTCGCACCAGCCCAGCCCGTCGTCGATCATGTCCGAACATCTGTTGCACGGCATGAAAGACAAAGTACAGTAAATCGATCGTCGCGAAATGTATATCTACGAGTATGTGTGTGTGTGTGTGTGTGTGTGTGTGTGTGTGTGTGTGTGTGTGTGTATGTGTGTGTGTGCG
>JAIPRN010000341.1:0-23375 GCA_025469175.1 Geopemphigus sp. TES_GeoC_2020 | reverse complement strand
GTGTGTGTGTGTGTGTGTGTGTGTGTGTGTGTGTGTGTGTGTGTGTGTGTGTGTGTGTGTGTGTGTGTGTGTGTGTACGCGTGTGTATGACGAAACCGCAGTCGGTATCTTAACTGTGGTATATGGTGACGACCAATTTGTCGAAGACGCGAGCCAACTGTGATGATGACGCGGCGGTGGATTGTCGGCGACGGCGACGACGACAATCTTCTCAGGATTTTACGCCGTTTATTATCAATATTATTATTATTAATTACTATTTTATTATCACTATTACTACGAACGTGTTTTTATACGGAATTTTTTCTGTCCATTGTCAACGTGTATATGTGTCTCATCGTCGTCTCAATTCAATCCTTTTATTAGGTTTTATTATTATTATTATTATTATTATTATTTTCTTTTTTTGTCATTCATTAGTCCTAATACGTATAATTATTAGTTAAGTTTTGGTGTTAAGTTATTGACCTAGTGTATACGCACGATTTTATTGTCCGTCGTCGTATGTATCGTTTGTAAATATAACACGTATATATTGGGTTAGCTAGGTACGGGAAGAGGAAACGAATTTGTTAAAGTTGCGTGTACAATTTTCAATTGTCTCATCATTTCGTCAACGTTATCTGTACTCAAGACTGATGTGTACATTATATATATGAATTATTATTATTTATATAATACAATTAACTACCGACGGTCTACGGGCAATAAAATAATATCGAGAATATAATAGTGCGAGTTATAGTAATTATGAAAGTTAAAGGTGTTATTTACAACAGCTTTTTTTAGTTTTCATTATTATTATTATTATTATTATTATTATTATTATAATTGTTTATTATTGTAATTATTATACATTTTTTTTCGTGAAAGGGAACGTTAGGGACACATAGAGGTCAGTCGCATGGATCTCAGTAAATTGTAGACGACGTAAATAAATGTTATTTGAAAAACTTACTGAAGCAAAATCACGCTGGAACTGCGGTGTTTTACATTTCTTTTGTGATTGTTACCATTTGTAATAGTATAGTCAACGAGTCACGAAGGTAATTAACAAATTCCTAACCTAAAACTTAACTGTATAGGATTCGTAAATTGTACTTTGAATAAGTTTGTATAATTTTTTTTAACTAATTAATTTAAAAACGTTAATTTTTTTAATTATTATTATATAATTTTTAATTCGTTTAATGCTCAATTTGTATTAAATTTCGTTGTTCCGCTTTAAAATAAATTATGTAATTTTTTTTATCGTTGTGATGGTTCGGTACTTAAGGCTAACAAA
The DNA here is from genome assembly GCA_025469175.1 of Geopemphigus sp. TES_GeoC_2020. Classification (NCBI taxonomy): domain Eukaryota; kingdom Metazoa; phylum Arthropoda; class Insecta; order Hemiptera; family Aphididae; genus Geopemphigus; species Geopemphigus sp. TES_GeoC_2020. The sequence goes on along the minus strand of JAIPRN010000341.1, from coordinate 22,090 downwards.
TATTTTTTTTTGTTTTTGTTGAACTATTTTAATTTACAAATTGTACAAAGTGGAAAAAAGTAAAAAAATTATAATAAATAATAATCCTTTGTAAATTTTTAGTTAAAAGGTTATAATATAATATTATGTGACTATTAAGTTTGTTTTTTTAAAACATTTTCTGATGGTCTAATATATTATATATTATGTGTATAAAAAATATATACATATATATATATAAATACATAAGTTGTAAAATATATATTTTTTTTTTGAAGTTGATAAAAATATTCCAATAAAAAAACGTATTTAAAAATAGACCGGAGTTACTTTCCTGATTTTTAAAATTTATTTTTACCGATCATCGTCGTTGTCTCTTATAAAACAATATTATCGTCTCGTGCAACTTGTGGAGTATATCGTAATGTGAAGGGTTGTAAAATAAAAAGAAAAAAACGTGTAGGTTTTAAACCCGTGTATTTAATCGGTCATAGAAAAAAAAAACAATATTTTTTTACATCTGTTTTTTACGATAAGTTGCGAACACTGTCGTTAACATAAAAAGTGGGCGTTGACTCGTTAAAAACTCAATTTATTTAAAAATTTTTCGAACCTTACAAATAAACACGCCTTGTTTAAATTAGGATTGGCTTATTGCATTTTTGTTTACTGATCACACTCGGGACGAATATTTTCAATATTTTATTAATAAGTTTCAACCGTATTCGATTTAATTGTTAATTGCAAAAACGTTTATATATTTTATAAACGCAAGTCGTGTTGACGATGTTTACATATTTATTCCGATTTCATTCCAACTTCAGCAAATAATTAATAATTAAACGTTTGCGTATTGTTTTTTACGGAAAAATAATTCCTAATTTTAACTGTTTATAAAATAATAAAAAGCAGTATGGTATATAAACGCATAGAGAGATAACGATTGTAAATATAAGCAGAAATGGTGGAATATTAATTATGTTATTGCCGTAACATTTGAGGTATATAACTATCCACATCTTTTCAATATAATATTGGAATTATGTGTTTACAAAACGGACGTTTTTTCTGTTTAAACTTTTAACTTGGCTTGCCAGAAACAGTTTCTCTGTTGACGGTTAACTATTAACTGTAAGCCGTTAATTTAGTCGATTAAATACCTTTGCCTCTCACTACCATCTTTATCAGTCGTTATATCGTATGGTAAATGCTTAACTACGTGTGTTTATGACGACGTCACTGATGATATGAAAAACGTATGCAGAAGATGACCGGTACGTATGTATACACAAATATCTATAGCTATATATGATTTCGGAAGAGTTCAACAATAATTATGTGATCGGCAGAGGCGGACTGGGAACTAATCGACCCAAAGAGACGAACATTTTGGCGGTTGTATATTGAAAACGGGTTGAATCTAGGCCAGGCCTACTCATTTTATTAAAAACCAAAAAAAATTGTCGAAATTAACACTGTAAATAAAAAAAATATAATATATATATATATATATATACATATTTTATACTGATAATTTCGCTACATATTCAAACGATTACATTATGTTCACACTTATCCAATCAATTTACCAACAGCAGCAACGAAAATAAATCGATATCGCGTATCCTGTTGACCATTATTATGTAAACTAAAAGGTAGTATTTGCTTTTCCCAATTGTATCCGAGAATCGGTTTTCCGCGCTCGTCAACAGATTCTAAGGTTTCGTGTCCGATTGAAGAACGCGTAGCCTAGTTTCACTCGTTAAAACTCCTCCTTTTTAATCGACAGTCATTAAAATCGTAGATTGGCGACAACTATAAATTTAACGATTTTCGTCGTTTTTTGCGAAATATTTTTCTATAACTAAAAATTCATCGATGTGGGCGAATCCAGTACGTACATTAGTAAAGTATATCAAGAGTATACCGCGCATGTCGATAAATTTGAGCGCTGAGACTAACGTGTATTGTGTTAAAAGTCTGCTTATCACTTACATTTGTTTATTAATTAATAATCAAACGTTACTGTTAAACATGCTGAAATAGGCACCGATAAGATATGTCTCGTCCTAAATTCCTTGGACAATTCACCACAGACGATGCGCACCACAATATAGCAAATGATACATTTCTTTATTTTAAGCACAACAATAACGAGGAGCGGTAAAATTGGTTACCTTAAAATTTACGTCATAACTACACTAAATGATAATAAAATTTGTTACATTTTACGTATAACCATGCTGCATTGGGCTTTCTATCTACTAAATAATCCGAACAATGATGAAAAACACAAGACACGCTATTTTCTAATTGTATAAATTGTCCGACAATTTGAAAGCTGAACCTCTAGGTATATATTTTGATTAACATATTTTTAATTTATTCGATATTTTGGTTTCAACATTTGCCTATCAAGTGGTATACGTAATTATAAAATTAATTTCTAAATTTTTTATCACTTATCGGACGTGATTTTTCACAAAAACTCGTAGTTAATTTTTGATCGCAACGAGCATTGCGTATGCTATATGGATATTTTCAGGAAGGAAAACTTATCATATCTAAGCTGCGTCCTCAAGCGTGTTACAAATGGCCGATTGAAATAACTAATTGCTAAATATAAAATTTTTCATTCGAGACGCAAGTAAAAGGCAGCCTTTAATTGGATCATCAAGTGCTGTGTGTACGTGTGCCCCACATAATATAACGACACGAAAATTTTCAACTTTCATCACAAAGTATATTTTAAGAAGCGCTTGTTGAATGAGATTATATTTTATTGTTGGGTGCCAATAATTCGATTATACATTTTTCAGGAGCCAATTCAAGGGCCAATTTGTAATTTACATAATATTGAGAGCCAGTTAAATGGTCACCATATTAATACATGCGTGTGTTTACAGTAGTTTATTTATATGGTTGCGGTAAATCATAATTGAAAGAAAAAAGAAAAATAATAGATTTCAGAATCGGCACATATTTTTCAAGTGCAGGATGCCCCGCGGAGTTTTTGCCATGTGATTGTCCGACCGTGTTACACGGCTCACGTGGCGAGAAATTCTTTACAAACGCAGCACAAGATCCACTCGATCATCTACAAATAATCGCGTTCTCATTTTCAAATGATGTTTCCTTCATTCGACTCATTTCAACGTGTGCTCTAGGTGAACCGTTACGTCTAATTTTGTAAACATTTTGAAAAATTGTTTAAAATTAAACAACGGAATAAATTATAAAACCTTTTGTATAATGAAGAAACATTTTTATTAAAAATTTTTTATTTGTCTTACGAAATATAGATAGACGACAAGAAAATAATTATTATTAATTGTTAAAGGGAAGGGGGCACTTAACCCTATTTTTATATTTCGGAAAAATCATATTACCCTCAGATATTTGACAAATCGACTTTGGAATTAAAGTACGCGCGTTTACTAATTTGGAAAACGAGAAAACTTTTGACATAATCAATTTTCAATGTTTACGGCGTTTAAACAGTTAGAAATAATTGTGGATCTTAAATAGTTTTATTACACGTTTTGAAATGAAAAATACTGTTCTCTTGAACAGTGTGTGGAAACAGTCAATAAATATTATTCTAAATACAATTGTCAGATTAGAGAAACAGATTTCATCGTGATTTTTTTTTCTAAACAGAACATTTTTTTAAACCGAATGGTTTTCATTGTTTTTAAAAATTATATTAATATATATAATTGATATATTAATTATATATAATAAATATTATGTATCAGTTATTCGTAAATTATTATCAGTTATTCGTAATTGATAATATCACAATGAAAATTGGAATTCCAAGACAACATACAATAATTTTTTTGTTTTCCGGCACCCTTTACTCGGAACGGAATTTGAAGATTTTAGGCTAAATGCCTGGTGGTTAATTAGGTCCTACGTATATATATATATATATATAAATAAATTCAAGTTTAAAAACCACCTAGATTATCGAAGTATATGAATAACACTGCGTGCTATTTCTTAAAAATGCTATTTTATTCGAAATTATAAAGGTTTAAACACGATCTGTAAATATTTTAAAAGTTTGATTATTTTTGAGGAGTAAATAATTGTACTAAAATAAAACCCAAAATTAGATTACCGTCATTTAAAAATTCTTAAAATTAAATCACATGATAGATTTTTTATTATACCTGCTAGCTTTCAGTCCAAAAATTTCAAATTTTGAATTCTAAAAGAACCGGAAATTACTGAACTATTAAAATTACAATATTTAGGCCAAAGTGTTCGAAATATTTTGATTTTTCGGTTTTTCTTATTAATCAATATAACCAAGTACTATGGTAGATTATTTAAGATTTTGAATAAATAATTTTATAATTACTAAAAGTTTCAATTCCGGAACAAATGATAATAAAAACGTTCATAATTTAATTAGGTATTCGTGATTTTTTTTAGTTTAGTTTTTCTATTATTTTAAGTAAACTACTAGCAAAATCGAAAAATTATCAAATAATGTGTTATCCAAACAACGTTCGATACCAAAATAATTTTTAAAATAACATATAAAATGTTTTAAAATTGAAACGTTTGTATTAAACGAATAAGCATTTTATTAACATATACACAAACAAACAAAAAACATTATAAAACGACCATGTGCATATAACATTTGTTGATCCGTTTAGAATCTTAAAAAAAAAAACAAATTTATAGTTAAACTAAGCATGTATATCACAACAAAAAATTCGTATAGTCAGTGGATATAGGAGTGATAAATGATTACTTTTGGTATTTTTGGATCTATTTATATATATTAACGTACGATGTAATAGCAAATCTAGTTTTACAATCGTAAAATTTTGGCCTCGTCAGTTTTGGCCATCCATCGAGTGCCATAATTATCAACAATCTAAACAAAATTGGGGTATTTTTTTAAAACTTTTAAAAAAATATTCAAATTTAGATATACCCACTGTTTATAAGTGTCCATTTTCACGTCTGGCTTCTCCAAATTCGAATATTTTCATTTTATTTTTAGACACATTTGTGTACGTTTTTATGTGCGCAAAATTCAATAGTTCGAATATGTATATATCGACGGAAATTCGCGTATTCAATGTATATATTGATTATTACCGTTTGAAAATTATTTCGTCGTCGTCAAAATGAATTATAATCTTTTAACATTGGTACTACTGGCAAGCCACTCATACATTTAAGTTGTCTGGCTACATTAACCCGAAAGATTAAATGAATAGATACTTTACAAAATGAATATTCAAATCTCAATTTAAACCTATCATCGAAAAAAGAAGCGATTCAAAAACATTTACTTTAAGGCGTGTACAATATTTTAGAGATTATAACACGTTTTCACTTAACAAATTCGTTTATTTAAAATTTTTTTATAACCGTTTCATAATAAATAAATTAACGAGTACATATTTCGCTTTGCGTAACAAATTGACAAAACTGGATTAAAACGTGGTATTATACACGGTTTGCGTGCAATAACTTAAATGTTTTCGAATCAGTTAATTCGCTGTTGCAGACCTGAGTAGAGATTACGAAATCCACAGACATTTACCTCACACCACGATGTGTGTTAATTGAATTCGCTATTTCTGCCATTCGACAGAAGTCCGATATATCCATTAATGTTAAAAACGTATAAATCGTATAACGAGACGATATTCAAATATTGACGTTCGCTAATTTTCGTGAATAATTAAATTAGCAACGTTTATGCGACTGTGCTAAGTTTTCGGAAGTTCAAATTCGCGTTAATTAGGTACATATAAAATGTCGGAAAAAACTCCGACATCCCGATATAATAGTTATATAATAACGCGCACGTTGTATTTGAAAATTGCAGGTATGGAAGGTGGACCTTAAGCCGTTGTGTTCTTATACGTTTCCGACTACAAAATGCAATACACAATCGGGCCGAATTTCGCGTGAACTTAACTCGTCAACTCGCCTTGTCTATGTAGCAGTTTGTGGTGGATCTCGCGATTCATTTATTGTGATAGCGAGAATGATTTTCATGGGAAAATAACGAACGTCATAAGGACGCGCGGTGTGTGTAGTCGAGTTGAACTATTGGTCCACGAGCTCAGTACCGAATGGCGTTTACTGGTGGTCTATGTGCCGTACACGTAAGTCACGCACGAAAGGTCGATCGGTCGATAAAGTCTTCGAGGAAAATGTATAATAATAACGTCGCGCCGTTTCGACGATAATATCGACAGACATTTATTTACGTGGTACGTTTTTTTTCGAAAGGCAAAAACCGACCAGTGTCCAGCGACCTTGATCGTTGGTTCCACTAAACTGTTATGCTGGTGGTTAGGTAAGTTGCACGGCAAGATGACGTTTTGCCTTACACAATTGTTGACGGGTCACGGTTGCTTCAACCCCTTCTTGCATAGAATCGGCGTGCAACTTCGCCCGGTTGTTACTATTGTGGACCGGCCGGGTCGTACAGCCGGGCGGAGGACGACGCGTTCTACACTTTCTACCTTCCGCTGCGAAGCGTTCGACCGTGAATGAGACGCGTTCATACGATGGACCAGAGGATTCACGATGGGTCATTTGGCTGATCACGTACTGGAGTCTTCGAACATATGGGACGTGGTTGCTCGCTTCGTAGAGTCAATGATGATGGCGAAGAAGGTCGCTGAGTGTAAAAGACAAAAGCCTTTGCTCAAGTGGCTCCGTCGTGCTGACGTGGTAATAAGATGAAGAGGAGGACTGACTGAAGCCGTTCTCGTGTGGATGAAGAATCTGATTGTATTTTTTTTTTATTTTAATCAATGGACATTATAAATAGACGGCACGTAGCCGGGGGATTGTCCCGTTACCTTTCGTCCATTCTTAAGAAAAATTAAGTTTGTATTATTTTTATTTTTTTAATCAGCGGACGTAAATAGCGTCGTGTGGCAGGAGTTTATCCTGACACCTTTCTTTCATTTTTAAGACGTAAAATTTTGTAAATCACGAATTTACATTTTATGTAAGTGACTTCGTTGTATGGCGAGAAATAGTCCCGTTATATTCCCATTAAACATGATTGTTATTTTATTGTCGATTTTCCTTAAAACAATAAACGATCGTGACACACTGCCCGAATTATTGTTTTCAAGGTTTCCGGACAGTGGGTGTATTACCGATTCCTTGTGAAAAAAGTTGTCGAGCGACCTTAAATTAAAAACAGTTTAGCGTATAGTGTTAATACGACAAAGCTTTCGTCAGCATTTCTCGTCAGCCACACTATAGATCATCGTATTTTATATAAAGTTATCGCGCTAGGTTTTCGTTGTTTAATCGATCGATTATCCGTGGCGGCGGTGGGCGGTTGACGTATTTATCACAGCAGTATTGTTTTTGTACGACAAGATGAGCGAACACCAAAGACGAGTGTAAAAGCGCGACGATTGTTGGATATTTTGACGGTCTCACGTAAACATACGTGGAGTATTATGTACGAAGCGTACGTACTCTGCCGGCCGATGAAACGCGTACAGAGTATGTTCTCCGAGAAAAGTAACGTTTTTTTACACGTTGTTTTTTTTCGGATTTCTACGCGATATTATTATTATTGCTGTAATGACAGTGATATAACGCGTTGTAACCTTTGTCCGTGTTTTTGGTTTTTGGCAATACACCACTTCCAAGCTCATTGGCGCGCGATATGCGGAACAAATGCTCCTTATATTTATATACGCGATCGGGCCCGTTTGGCGTGGATATTTAACAACGCCCGCGGGTCGTATACAGGAAAACGTTCGCGAACGGCGGTAATCAATTTCGTTTCGCACGTTGTTTAGGCCCGGCGGAAAATGTCGAATTCGTTTCGGGCGAAGTAAAAGATCAATCAACATCGATGGAACGATAATCGTGTTTCGAAATTACCAAACGCGTACGGGGACGAAATATCGGTGGTCGTTTGACAATTCCACGCAGACTTTATCGTATCCGTCACCTATATTCGACAGCGGTACCGAAGTATAGCGCCCTCTCCCCGCCTTCGTGGTTAAATGAACATGACCACGATTCCCTCGATAGCACGCGCGCACAAACAATTCGGGTAATAATTTGGCGTATGCCATCATATATTCCGTGCCGTCATTAAACGAAAATCTAGAATCGAACTCGACGATATTTACCGGTCAGTTTTGAAAGATAATTTGCGTAAGCGTTAGAGCCATCTAAAAAGTACCAACGAATTTCACTACCTGGAAGTGGTCGAGTAGTCCAGGCCGACAAATTGCGTTCCAAATACTTGAACACTCGGGAGTAAAAGCGTATAGACACGTATTCGGATACCGGCGGAATTATTCAAATACGTGTATTCGACTACTTCAGAACTCTGCGCGTATACAGAAGACCCGATTTGGTCCGAAATCGATATTTTCCCGTTTCGAAACTCGAAACGTGAGTAAAGTATACAATTTTATTTTTAATTTCGTATATAATAACGATTCGGCGGTAACCATCGTACCGCGTATTCAATATGATTCTTAATTAAATATGTGTTTATTCGTTACACACGTGCACATGGCTACGTCAGTCGCAAGCATATTTCATTTGGTATCGAATAATCGGGACGCGCTTTTTTTTATTATTGTGCATTTTGTAGGCGCATCGTCAATATTAATATAATTTAATATACGCGTATCTACATTGAACAAATGTATACCCCGATAATTGTGTCTCCTTAATTCGTACCAAGTGAAAGTTACTCAATTTGTTTACAAATTCCCGTCGCCTAACATACGTATATTTACGTATGTTCTTCTAATATTCTTCGTGTACAATTAAAAATACACGTTTCGCGATGTTTTAATCATTTTACACAAGATTTGTCATACGTTGTTTCAAACAGCTGCTAGGCGCAACATTTGAAAACGCGACAGTCGCAATTTTTTCCCGAACTGTCTAATGTACAAATTTGTGCAATTTTTCGGGTAAAACGATGATGTCTTTACTTTGAATTCTTGACACGAATAATTTTCGTATTTACCAGCCGACGATTGAACACAAAATTAAAAATAAACTTTTTAACGATAACGTGGAAATTCATAAAAGCGAGTGTGACGAAAAAAGTTTTATAAGCTTTAATAATAATAAAATAAGCCTTTAAAATCCCATTCACGAAGAAATTCGTTGACTTTATGCATTATGACATTGAATCGAACGTAATTAATCCTAATCCCTACGTTACGTCATATTTATGAATAATTAATAACCTACTGTGGCGTTGTTGAAAATCGATTTTTAGAATACAATCATTTGCTTTAAATTCAAAATAATAAAAAACTTTAAAATCCCACTTGAACCTACCACTGTGTCCACGGTTCTCTACCTTCTTTTCACTTATAGCCTTGCTGATTTTTGTCTTTAGAGACATGTTCAAGGATGGATGGGGGAGAGGAAGGGCGAGGTCATGAAGTATTAACCCCGAAGTAGTTTTCTTGACAAAAAAATGACTCCATTTTTATTTCACATATTGTACATTTAAATGTTTTGTACTAATTCGGTAACATTGATGGGAACTTATAAACTGTTGGAAAATATAAACGTAATTTTGGGTGAAAAATATTGAATCGTAAGAATAGCTTGTTGGAATTCAATTTTATTGGTTAATTTGAGTTTTTTTTTTACTCGCTAAAATGAAGTTAGTTTTTAACCGAATTAGAAGTCGATGTTAATTAAGAATTCAAATATATCGATTAAGTTAACAAAACACTACGAACTGAAGTTAATTTTTTAACCGTCTGTTCAATTTGTTCCGATTTTAAAAAAATGTACAATACATTTTTTGATGATTTTTATGAAATTTTAATCCCTACTTATTCTATAGCTATTACGTACGTTCGGATCAAATATGTTTGAATAAAATATTTTGACAAATCAATTTTTGCTAATAAAAATCCAAAATTTAACTGAACGATCCAAATACAGAGAAAAGTATTACATTAAGTCAAAATTAAACCAATAGTTATTCGTTTAGTGAATTAGTGAAATGAAATGTTTTAATCGATTCACTCGTTAACGTCCAGCCTTGATTATTGAATGACATGTCATGACGAGTTTTATTAATGCCGATATCTTTTTGAAAATTACGAATTCACAATTATCGATATTTATTTATGCACGCTTTTTACCAACGTTGTACAAAACCAATTACCCTCTTCTTTCTCTGTAGAAAATTTCTGAACACATCTATGCACGTATCGTTAACGCTTTGAGTTTTGGGGTCCAAAAATAAACAAAAAAAAAATCCGAAAGTATACCATATTGTGATTGTGTTGTAACCATTGACACTATAAAACCGTTCACCACAGTAATATCTACGACTATAAAAAATATTAATACACGTTACTTATTATCAACGCAAAAATAGACGAAGTCAACAAACATGTGGTCGGCACGTTATCGCTTGTATCATCACACGAAGACAACGACGATGGTGACAACGATTATGGAAAGACTTAGCAATAAATGGTTTCCAAAATACGTTATTGAATTACATTTTTTAGGCAATAAAATTTAACGGAACGGTCATGATTCATCGTATAATTTTTCCACTAGGTCCGGGAAGAGGAATGTATTTACACGAACGCAGACACGTAACCGGGATACCTGTTTGTTTTTGAGGGATGCAAGAAGGATGTCTATGTAAAAGAATAACGAACATTAAAACGTGCCGATTGTTTATTTTAAAGTATTTTTATTATTCAATCAAGAATCAACATTTGTCTAATAGTAATTTTCTTATTTATTTTGCGCGTACAAATGTTTTTAAAATATATAGAAAAATCGTGTACAAAAAAGGGTCTTAAACAATAATCAATCATCTAAAAAATAATCTTTGCAAATTATAATACATTGTTTCTTTTTTGATATTGCCATTATAACGCAACATTATAAAGTTTTACCTAGAATTAGTTTTTCTATTCAATCGTCGTCACTTCTACGGACAAAATAATCAAATTTGTCTACGCGAGTCGTCTTAAAATAAAACTGTTTTACCGATGAATTGCGTGTGTAGGAAGACTTCGTGGACGGTACGGACATCGTAAATAGTTGTATTTTTCGATTGTTGATGAGAAATAACGGCAAATCATTCCTGTTGTAGCTAGTATGAACCAAAATGTAATTTTTCCAATTCTGGTACCGCCGTGCATAACAAAAATGGTAAAAAATAGGCCCGGTTTACCGTGAAAAATTGGCTCGGATTTGCCTCCCTCTATCGAAACACCGAAGTGACGTCGGGGCGTATCTTTTGATAATAATAATAAAAAAACATACTTTCATTACGCGTGATATAGAATGATTTCCGCCGGTCGAGAGGGCGTAGAGAGATTTCACCGTAAAATTTTTTGTTGCACACGTTTCGACAATTTACCGATTTCGTTGCGTAAACACCGAATTCTTCGAGAACTACAGTAATTCTGCGTTATCTAAACCAGTGTTAATGGCCTCCGAAATACGTAAGTTAATATTACAATCAGTTCTCGACCGTCGGCCACACTATAATAATAACAATTCGAAATAAAATATAAAACAAAATGTTGTCATTTTTCAAAAGTTATCCAAAACGAATCCCACATTGCGTTTTACGCTATAAATTATATAAATAATTTATATATACACAAATATAAAGAGAGAAATGGGAAAACGACCCGCTTTTTACTTAACATTTGTTACATATTAATCTTAAAAAGTTTAAAGATTCATATTCAGTACTTAACGAGTTCGTTATAGTCCGTTATGTATCTACTTTTTGTTGTTACTCAAATCGTTAATCGCTCATAGATTTGCTGAAAGCAATTTCTTATCCTCTCTCACGCATACACAAGCACATATGGTCACATATATTCTATTGTTATTAACACGAATTTCAGTTTTTAATAATTTTTTTTCTATTTTCTTTCAAACGATACAATAATAAGTAAACTATATATATACGTTTTATGATCAATTTCGTCAAAATTTGCCAGATTTTAAGATATTTTTCTATACTTAACATGGACAAATTGCCGAGTCACTTTTAAAATGAACTTATCGAAATTTTTACCGCTATTATTAAAAATTAATACGCTTCATAATCATAATAATACATAATAATTAAAACGTTCAGTAATAAACAAGTTAAAAATTATTTTATATTCACACGTCACGTAAACGAAATACACACAAGAATAAATAGTGTTTAAACTTAAATTTGAAATGTTTAATGAGAATGATGACAAATCGAGATTCACCAATAATATTTTGGAGGACTAACATATTGTAAACTTACTGTTGTCACAGTACCCTTTGGAATCCTTTTAGTTGTACCTAGGCATTTTGTTCTCTAATTAAATTTCCGATTTTGTTAATTATCTTATTTCTTATCTTTCTTCATTGTGTCTTTGGTCTACCAAATCATCTTATCTTTTCGATTCAATCTGCCAAAATGTTTTGAGTTACCTACATCTCAATATCAACTAAACAAGTATTGGAACAATTCTAATACTTTGAAGTTCGTCCTAATGACATAATTTTAAGTTATTATACAATATGTTAGGCGGAAAAAATCAACCTATTTCTTTAATCGGTTAGGTTTATTTTATATTAACAAAAATTGTTATAATTCAAGTTTTTCGAAAATAAGCTTATATATGTTTTTGTTAACTTCCAAAATAAAATGCTGAAATTTTCTAAAAGTAATATATTAATCTCTTTTTATCTTTTACTATAATTTATGGAGCACTCTTTCATTAAAAAATGTTGTTATTTCATTAAATATGAATTATAAATACAGTTGCTGGCAATTCTGTAGCGTAATAATGTATTCGGAACTTAGAAGAAAAAATGTTTGCCTTCGACGTGTTCGATGGACTGAATAATAGAGTTATAATATAAATAAATATATATATATATATATATATATATATAAATAATAAGGTTATTTTTTGAAAAAATTAAGTATATAGAGCACAAATTTAAACTAAGAGAAATAACGACAAAATTATTCAACTAGGAAAATTAAAATATTAAATAAAAATTACCTTTTTTAGTCAAAAGGGTAAATCGACAAGTTGTTGATACTCCGTCTATCTTTGGTTGAAATCGTATTATATTAAATTAATGTAGTGTATTTAAAAATGATAGATTTCTTTGATTTATAATTAAAAGGCGAAAAACTAACGATAAATCGATGGAGAGAATTTCGTAAATCCAATAGAAATTTGTTGCTATTTAGGATATAATCGCATTTATTTAGATAACCCTGTGGAGATTTAGAGGTCCGTACCCTGTTTGAATACCATTCAAAGTCACAAACGAATCGTATCTCTGGTTCGCTTTCACCACAAAATTCAGATGGTATGCAATATATATATACAATACGTATAATGTTATATTGGTAACCAAATTGGCGGATTTACGATAGCGACGATGTTTCGCCGACGATTTAAATGTCGTACGAGTTACGAATTAAGTACCTACATGGCTTACTTATTGTTTTTCGAAGACGATTGACCCGTCGTTTCTTGTAATTCGCAATTTATATTGACGCCCGTTTTGTCGTTTATTTAGACCCGTAATAAGTTTCATCGCTGACGTGACCAGTCCGTGTATAAATACATGGATTAGTGAATCGCTTATTTTTCTTCTATAACCGTTTTTCCACGTAAACGTGACACACACGCGCACGTTTATACGAAATCCATCATCAAATAGTTTTATACATAAAAAACTGGGAAGTTAACCAATTTTTTCGACTCGATAATTCGATAAAACAAAAGTTAAGTCAAAAATTATTTATATATATATATATATTCCGATTATTTCAAAAATCCAAAATAATTTTTTTAACGAAAATACAATTAATAGCTAATTTTTTTTTTAATAAGCGATAAATACAATTTAATAATAACTTTCCAACGCCATATATTTTTTATTATGATATTATGTTAACGACACATAATACTGTAATGGATATAAACGTTACTATTCGATGTCATACTTACATCGTTGCTGTTTAACTTAATTTAAACATATATCTGCAAATTTTACACGATAAGTTGAAAAAGTAACTTCTTTAGTTAAAACGTAATTTCTAAAATGAGCAACGCGTTTAGTAATTAAATATAAATTAACTTAAATTTTAAACTCAAACTTCGTTAAAGCTTGGACATAAATATACGAACATAAAGAAATAAGAAAAAGTTAAAAGCTTTAATATTATTATTATTATTTATTTCGCTAAATTGTTATTATCGACGAGTTTCAATAGATGTTATAAAATATTTTATGATTCTATACAATTTTAATCGGCTTATATTACTGGGAATCTATCGAATTAAATGTATATCCATTCGGATTGAAATGTTGAAAATCTTTATCGTTAATATTGTAATATTATAACAATTTGTTATTCGATAAATTTTTTTTTAATTTGAATCAAGTCAGCTTGTTTTTGTATGTATAAATATTACTTCATTTAGCTTCAATTATTTCGTCATTACTAATGACGTGATAGCGACTGATAGTTGAGTATGCTATATATATATGTTTATACGGTATTAATGATGCGAGCACAACTGCAATTATATAAATTATATTTTTTGGAGTAAGGTTCAAATATTGGATAGTTTCAGCATACGTTTTTTATAGAGTTTAGAATTTTTTTATATTTATTTTATATTTAACGTAAATTCAGATCATGATAAACTACAACCAGGAGTTTTTTATTAAATTAAAATTACTTAATTTTATAAACAATATAATATAATACTAAATCACAAACAATACGTCGTTATGTAGTTTTTAAATAAAACTTATTAATATTAAACTTTTCTACCAAAATTCTTATTGTTATAAAATTATTGGTTTTTTATGTGCAACATTTAAGTAACAAAGTTGTTAATTTAATTCTCAAAGTCAATGTCGTTTACCAATTATGCTTCCACACTAATACTTAATGAACCCAAATAATTGTATTCATTTTCGACTATTCTTTGCCTTTAAGAATTGTTCGTTCGTTTTAAAGTAAAACATGACCGTGTCGCGGAGGAAAGTTGATTATCGCCATACACAAGAGCATATACACGATTCAGGTACTTGAAATCAGAACGATAATTTAAGCAAAAACTTACTTAAATCGCGTTCATTAATTATACTCGGACATATCGGAACATGTTGAAAAAAGTCTACGAGTTATTTAATTTTAAAGTTTGTGGTGCCAAGTATATGACAGACACCGTAAAACAAAAAAAACCTCATAAACGTCATCTGACAAGATTCATAGATATTTTTTGCATATTATTGGAATTTATTGAAAAAGCTTCGTAAATTAATACATTTAAAATTTTAAAGTACCAACTTTACGACCATTAATCCTAAAAAACTGAATATAAAAATATGTCCAACAAACTTATTTCAATATAGTCAGATAAGAAAGGAATGCCTAATGATTTTTTCTAAAATGTACTCACATCATTTTTAACCTGCCACTAACAAATACATAATTTGTTCATGTTTAACGTCGAATACGATACATATATACATATATTTATAAAAATGCACAATATATAAGATAAATGAATACAATTGTAAAATATGTATTTTATAAAGAAAAGTCGAACTAAAAAAAAAATACCGTTATCTTCTCCGGTAAATATCTTAATTTCGACTGATAAAACGATTAATATTTAGTTCTTCAATTATGATAACAAAATGTCATATAGTTTTTAAATTTTAAAATTTAAAAAAATTGTACTCACAATAGTCAATATTTTATATTATTATAAAAAGTTTATCGACAATTTATAAACTATAAAACAAAGTTTATTTTTCTGTAAATTTAGAAAATTGTAATCGTTATTAAGTAATGCCTGGCATTATTATAAAACGGCCACGCTGGTACACCAAGAGACGCAATAATTTGCACGGAAGATAATTGATTATTACAAAAAAGGAAAATTATTTAATTATAAAACATACAAAAAAAACGACATTCTATACGTTCGATATTTATTCGCGTATTCTAAATTTAATTTATGATTCAATAAATCGAAGTCAAAGGACATAAATCATAAAAAAATACCACGATTGAAAGTAAAAAAACTCGGAATTAAAAAAACCATAATATATATATATATTATGTGTATGTGTCGGCACTGAATATCAAACGACGAACGCGTAGATTATACAAACAACTATTAAATATTTCGTTAGGGAATTAAATAAATACATTTTAAAATGTAGAAGTTAAAACGAAAGAAAAATACATTTTGCGTCTCACAATATTGTTTGGGACAAAAAAATTTGATGTTTTGTGAAAATAAGTTTATACGTTATACAAGGCAACATTTTTACACCACGAACCTGCACGAATTTTAAATAATTTTATTTTGGTAGTTTTTATTCGTTATTAAATTGTATAAATCATAGAAAGTAGTAAATTTTCAAAATTATATCTTTGTTCCTTGTAACTTTCAAATATGTAATCTGTTAATTTTTAACCTTAGGCGTTTAATTTACGACACACTATCTTATGATATTACCATGTTTAAAAAATTAAAACGCTTTTTCATTTCATATTTTCAATAATCCCTTGGTGAGTAATTATTATTTAGAAACTCGATTGTAGTATTCGCTTTTTGCGTAGTTCGTTTTTATACGTTTAAATCCATTTCAATACAGCAACAAATTTACATACATTTGTTAACGATTATGATTATCTTAATTGTCATCGATATTTATACCAAGTGAGAACATTTTTGATAAAACGTCTCTAATAAAATATATTTCCTTACGTCTGTTAAATTGACCACCAGTTTCATTCCAAAAATTTCGGATCTTCGCAGATAGTTGAAAACAAATTTATTTAGTCCAATTTCAATTCAATTTAATATTCAATTAGTTGGTTAAAATATTATTCAATTACGTAATTATCATTTAGGATACTATTAATCGTCAACATTCACATCATCAAAATGGAGTGATTATTATAATTTTGACCAAAATAAAATCATACGAAATACTATTTCCTCGTGATTTAAACGATTTAATAAAGTCGTAGATTGGTTTTAAAACACGCGAACGTTCAATATTTACCCTGGAAACAAATCCAAATTAGGCTTATTCTTAAATGTTGTATTATCGGAAAAGAAAGGCTTACGGATTTATCAATATCACATTTTCTTATAAAATCTAAGAATTTTAATTAATAAAAGCGGTGTGATAAATTATTTTGATACAGTTAAAGCAAAAATACATTTATTTAATGTAGATTATAATTATGATTAAATCGATAATTTTTAATAAATTGTCTGAATGTATTTTTTTAATAAAATTCGATCCCTTTATATTTCACTGTGGCCTAAGATCTATAATTACGTTACTTTATTTATAAGTAATAGTTTTTAATAAAAAACGCATAATAATCGTATTAATTAATAGTTGTCATTAGCGAGCGTTGTCTAAGTTTAAAAGAGGTAATTTTGATAAAGTTATTCAATGTAATTAAATATGGTAGAATGTTGAATGTTTTAGTTAAATTAACCGAAACAACATATAGTTGTATCCGTGACAAACCAATTAAGCAGTATTTTTTCGCTTGAAAACCTGATTGTTTTAAACATTTTGGAGCGTATATTAGCAAATTCATTACAAAATATCCCCAAAGGTTTAAAGAATTAAATACAAAGACGTGTGGTTACGCACAGCCTCCCTTCCCCCACTATGTGACATAATTTTTGTCGGACAATTCTACCTTGATTTCGAATATTTTGTTTCACAATAAACGTGTTCGTTAAAATAAAAAGAAACGGTTTTGTCGAAATGTATAGGGTCATCATTCTTACGTGAATGATCGTCAAATTATTTTTTAAAATTACGCGCCGCGCTTTTAATTTTTTATTTATATAGTTATTTTTTATATTTATTTGGCACCACCAAGTACCGTCATTATGGTGCCAAAATTAGTGAAACTTGCATGATACATCAAAACGAAGATCGAATTGTATGCATCTCTTTTATACGGTATCCATAAGTTTTTGCACAAAGCATTTGACGCATAAACTAAAAACTGTCGGTGAAACTCCAATAAAATAATTATAAAAAAAAAATTAAAAACGAAACGTTTATTTTAAACGAATAGATCTATGGTACTGTATTTTTTAATTGTCTTGTATATATGGAACTACTCACGAATATGTGCTTAGATGTTATGTACAATATATTGTCGGTGGGCTATTTCTGAGATAATTGTCGTTTCGATAACGAGCGTTTCCGAAAGAAGAAAAAAAATACTCGTGTGATAATATTCTTCGAGCTCGCTGTTTGATGTACCTAATATACGTACATATTATTTTATATACAATACAAATATGATGGTATAAATATCTCGGGCGAAAATAAGAATAACGATAATATAATAATTATAATAATAATAATAGTATACCGTTTTATTATTTTGCCGCAATAAATTTCACTCGTACTTTTGACTGAGTGAGTCCGAACATATAGGTATGGGTTGGACGGTGACGTAATTTGTACGCACATACCCGATGTTGTAAAGTATTCATTCGCTCACATAGTCAATAAATTATTATAAATATGACTTGTGGGTAATGGGGCACGATAACTACGTACGTTTTATCAAACTCTCTTTAGACGTAATATTATCATTTTCACAAAACTGATTTTGGAAATGTCAGCAAACAAATTTTAGTTTTTTTTCTTTTTTTTTTAAAGTGCTTACACAGTTAAACAAATATATATATATATATTATGACTTGAAAAATTATTCGTGTAATATTTGTTATAATTCGAAATATATCAGAGGCGAATTTTCTAAAACCGATAATATATTTATTTAACGTTCGCGACATTTGTAGCTTACTGTTCAGCAATCAGCTCGGCATAAAAAATTATTGGAACATATTTCCTAGATGTGAATACGTTGTCTCCTATTAAGCTGTCCTAATCGTGGCCATCGTGTTTCTCTTCCGTCACACCGAGTTATATATTTATCTGGCGGAGATAAATTCGTTGTTAAGTTTTCGCGAAAGTATTTACCCTTACCGGTGGTACGCACTTATACACGTGTATACTTGTACGTACATTGTACAGTCGAGACAACGGGTGAGTACTTATATACATAAAATGTATATCGTATAGTGTATATTTATAACGAGGTTGTTAAGGTTTGCGTTACATTTTATACGCAAATAGAAACATAATTGCAATGAAGAACTGAAGACGTGTGTGGAACAGTATATATTATTATATAGGTGTAGTCGTCAGTAATTGCACAACGCGATGTTTCCATTTTTCGAATCAAAAATTAACCCCGATTTGTCACGAAAAATCACCTTTGCACGGTGGACAACAGGGAATAACAGACAATTAATTTAGAGGGTAGTGAAAACAATTGCAATCCCGAACAACACTCGAAAAATGAAATACGAAATTGAATTAGCCTAATTATTGTATGCCTTGTTGAAAATCAGCTCGTCCGAGTTGCATACAGCAAGTGTTCAAATAAAATCGTTCCAATGCCTTTCTATTGTAATAGCGACACGTGAAATCGTAAACGGATACACGATTACAGGTTAATTATTTTCAAAAAGAGTAAAAATAATCGATTATTAATTAGGTACATTGTTCATTCATCCACGTACATCAACAATGAGATGCGTATACAAACACGGTAAACTTCCACAGAAGTTGGAAATATGTTAAGAGAAAAATACGAAAACATTTATTCGTAATTAACGGTGTAAAATTATATCGAAAAAAATATGTACGCAATAATATTAGGAGACGAGTATGTTGCGAGCGAATAAGTTAATTTTGTATAAAGTTAAATTGTATACATAAAAATATATTAGTGAAATAGGATAATATAAAAAAAGAAGTTAGTAGACTAATGTTTAGCCTTAGGTATAAATATTTTTAAATTGACGTAAAGGTTGGTCGATTCATGATCTAGTGTATAAAATAGTGACGAGTAATAATACGCAAATCAGTGAAAATTATTAATTCAATTCTCCGTTGAAAAGTAAAATTGGGAATTGACTAGTCAAAAGTTAACGGGACTTTAAAAAATTTAACTTTTCACTTTTGAAGTTTACAAGAAATATATAGATATAGCTTTTGAATAGACTTACGTTATATTTATTTTATAGTCGTTTAATTTAAACGAGTTAAAAAATGAGTTAGCTTGGCCAGCCTTTTTGGAGAATAACGTGTATCAACATCAAAGGAACACTTAGGTGACAAATCATTCACAGACGAAATATTAACAATAACAAATCGTCATAAGAGCAACGTATTATTTGTTTTCCTCGAAATCTATATCAAATCAATACTTACACGGATAACATGTCACAAAAGTTATTGTAGACTCGGCATACAAACTTCGTCAAGTCAAATAGTATATTTATCGGAGAAAATTATGTCGTTTACCAAACGGACGTACCCGCATACAATATTAGAAACTCTTAGCGATTCCCTCTTTACGGTTCCATTAAATCTTAATACACCATCGCCAAAGACAGAAATCTTAAAATCTGTATTAATGGCTAATCATAACGATGTCGAAGTCATGATGTTGTACACATTTCACATCAAAATCAACAACAACGTAACGAAACTGCTGACCTGACAATAAAACCAGTTATTTAATATTAAAAACCTTCCCGATTCGACCACAGTAAATATACGGAGTCGAATTTTCATAATTTATCTATCACAGTGAGGACTTCAAGCGTTTTAACGTTTCTTTAACGCAATTATAAATAGTTTGTTGCTACAAAATCGTTTACCGAAGTTCGATCGTTCATTTTTTGAAACGTTTTAATTTTTGCAAAGATTTTTGTACTTAAATAAGTTGTCGCTGACATTGTATCAATGCGTGTTATATATATTTAATATACATTTGTTGATGTATATTTAATTAATAAATGGCAACTCACGATAATTAGTATAATTTAATACGTGAATATATATATATCAACACGCAACGTTTAATAAAATACTAATATTATAGTTTTTACTTAAATAATCATAAACGTATATTTTTTTAAGACCAACGGTTATTATATGAAAATATAATATAATGTGACTCGAACGTCGAAAAACGTAACACGCAGAATTGGGATTCGTCAGTGCGTGGTGTTTCAAACTCGTCTTAATTAAATACCTAGTCATTGTCTATTGTTATTAATAACATATTATCTTTTAAACCATATATAATTATCGTTATCTGTAAAAATTAATTTATTATGTAAGACTTTTGGAATTCCATACCAGCACGAAACAAACAAGAAACGTAAACAATCGGAAAACAGTAGGCTACTTACCATAGTTTTCAAACCTTAATTTCGGAATTGGAAAAGCACGCGGTTAATTAGTAATATTGTTTACTTTTGCTGTGCTGCTTCCCCGACTTCAAGCATTTACGTTCCGATGCTTAGACGAAATATAATGATGTACCGGTCCTGGTGATTTTACGCATTTTTACGCAGAGCCTAAATGTGAATGTACACAAAATCGTTATTACGCGTGTACGCGGCAAATAGTAAAAAAAATGTAGTTGTGTTATTTTACTTTCGGGTAACATATCACAATGCCTGTACCCATTTTTATAGATACAATTGCTTATGTAGAATCTTTATTTCCAAAATGAAAAACAAATAAAAAATATCGACGTGTTCCCGACCACTTATTTTGTACTTGGTTCGTACGGATTTTCGCAAAACTATTTATGTTATCTGTTGTTATTATCGACACGTGTTTGGATTCACAGTGACTTTGTTTGTCCTTTTCATTTTTCCGGTATTTTCCGCTTGAGGGCGTCAGTAATATTCCATCGAACTTCAAATAGATTGTACGCTGAAACGCACGTTTCTGCATAATATACACGTGTTCGATCGTCGTCGTGTTATTTGTCGTTGTACGTAGAACGGCCGTTCGAAATATATGTATCGAATACTAACATTTTCCATCTTTTCTCGTCTCGCCTTCGTCAGCGACATTTTGGTAGTCCCGTCGGTAATAAGTCCACGAAGAAGTGCTTTGATTTTTTTTTTTTTTTTTTTTTTTTTTTTTGGTTTTG
>JAIPRN010000340.1:0-84312 GCA_025469175.1 Geopemphigus sp. TES_GeoC_2020 | reverse complement strand
AAACACCCCCGGCACGTTTCTTCGTACCGGACGGACGACGACGGTTTCGACTTCGAATTACGGTAAATCTACTTAAGCGGACCCGTTTTTTTTCGTCCGTCCGCGAATAGAATTACGTTTTGTTCGTTTCACCAAACACTTTATCGCGCAACTGGCGACGTGACGAACCGAAACGCGTATTTCGATGGCCGAAACGTTTAGGAAAACGAACACGCACCAGGCCGTATTTATAAAAAGAAACTAGCGGTCTACGTTCGAAACCGGAATGTCGTCGCTATTTCTTACAAAACGCGCGTTTTCGTTGAAATTCCGTAATTCTCGTATCGAAAACGTCCCGGATAACATAACGTACGTGTTGCACGCGTGCGTGTGGGTAATTGCGCCTCGAAATACGCGTCGAAAAACGGGTTTCAAACGAATCGACTTCGTATGTTACATGTTCGTGTCGTGTTAGTTCGTTGGACACGCTGGTCATTCAATCGCTGTACTTTATCTTTTTCACAATTTATCGACAACGTTAAATTATTTATACTTCACATATCTAACGTTCTAAGTACAGTAATTATTCTTGTTCGTTGTATATTGTTCTTTTATTTACATTTTGGTTTAGTTGAAACATAATGATTTAAAAACAAAAAATATGTAATATTAATCGTGTTTTTATGGGTCATCTGGTAAACCGTTTAAGGGCGGTTGCGACTCGTTGTCTTCCTCAGTAGGTTCGTCGTCGTTGTTTTCTGTCGTCTCATTGTCGGTCATATATAACCACAAACCGCCGGTTTTCGGCTCGGTAATCCAATATTCGAACATGCGCTTTATTCGTTCGGTCATCTCCAATTTCTCATTTTCTATCCAATCCAATAGAACCAGTAAATTTTTATAGTCATATTGCGCGTTCTTGACCAAATCAAACAAGTGGTGGTCCCACAATTGACTAAACGTTGATCTTATATTATCCAAATAATAGATTGGCCGTGTTGACGCCTCGCCAAAGATCGACGGCAATTGTCTTCTTATACACGTTGATCTTATATTATCCAAATTGTAAATTGGTTGTATTGGCATCGTACCATCATACTGATAATAATAAATTAGGACTTAAAGCCGATCCCTGATGCACACCTACTCTTAACTTAAAACCTTCCATTTCTTCACATACACTTAACACTGGTATACGCTCCTTCATACATATCCTCTATCTCATTAATAGTATCTTTATTATTAATTGCATAGATAACAAAACCTTTAAAATAACAATTAATATTGTCCGTTATACGTCCTCACGAGTTTTCCCTGTTTCATTTTCTATATGATATCGAGTCTTAAGGTACGGTTTCCTATCTGCGACTGGCCGCAATGACTAGTCGCAACTACTGAACGCTGCGTGCCAACTGGTTTCCTAAATGCAACTTTACTTTGCGGCAGGTGTATAATTGTTCATTTTTTTTCAATATTTAGTAGCGTGCGGACGTGTTTAGTTTATAACTTTTATTTTAATAATTATTGTTGTACCTTACAAATTGCCCGAACTGTGATGGAGGAAATTATTATTAATAATAATAAAATAATTAGTCTTCTATTAGAGAAGGAAGAAGAAGATGAAATGTATAATCCATTAGAAATTAATAAAAGAAAATCAATAGACAGTTTTTTACAACTCGAGAAGATGAAGTTTTTTTGAAATTCTAATAAATGGACATTTACATATCAGTAAACCGAAATAGGTACTTATAGGTACTTACGTGAATTTCCAACTACAGCCGAAATATTGTTCCAACATTTACTTATATAATCATAGTCTTTATGTTGTTCGAGAGAACTCATACATAGCGCGTTCTTTCTCTACTTCTATAACTAAAATTTCGTCCTCGTTTGGCAAAAATTTTGACATAATTATTGTTTAAATAATTATAATAGATCCGTTATAAATTAGGTCAAAAATAAAATATTGATTAAAACACGCACGCGTTTCATCAACAACATTGCTATCGGATCACTACAGTCACTACAGTACGACTATTTTCGACACGCACGCGTCGATCGCGCATTGGAAACCACGTTCGCAGTTTAAATATAGATCAGTCGTTGCGACAAGTTGTTGCGTTCAGTCGTATGCGGGCAGCCGCAGATAAGAAACCGTACCTTCATAGGAATGTAGTGACTAAAATATAGATGGGCATCTAAAGCGAAGAAGACAGATCTATGATTTATAGTAATTAAAATAAATGTACGCGAAATATTTTTATCCGATTGTTAAATGTGAGCCTTTTCCTTCGTTACAATTATATAAATCTTTATCGTCAAGAATTTGAACATTTTTTCAAATTATAATTGTACGCTCGTAATATATAATTATACGCCTAATCAAATTTATATATATATTGTTTATAATATGATTAGGTAATCCGAAATGAAAACGCACTTAAATTCTGCCTGACCAAAAAGATATTTGATTTAATTTTGCGAATATTTTTACGACAATTAGATATCGTATATCACAAAATCACTTTATTTTAGTTTCTTTTAATTGATGACGATAAGATGAGAGAATGATCGATGACACTTTGTAGATTCTGACAAATCATTAATGTAACTATCACGTAAATTGGTCAAGTAATTTTGGGATTATCACGAATTTCTTCCAAACAATTTCTTCAAACATATTGTCCTTTATGTATATGTACAATATAAATTAATATTAATATATATTAACAATAGATTCGTATTCCTTAATATAATTAAAGTCGATTAATTAAATAAACGCGACGGTGAATAATTTAATGTTTCAAATTGTCATTTAGTTTCTACATTCTATAAGAAATATGTGCCATGTGTAAAGTAGTTTATATGCCAATGCAGTATGCTAATGTGTTACCTCATACAATTATCATATATATAATATACAGATTCCTCCTGCAGTTTGATAGTATTACAAGATAATAATTAATTATTATTATTGCTGAGTCGGTCTTATATATATATGTGTGTGTGTGTGTGTTTGAAAAAACAATTTATATTCAGAAATTACATACCATACGTCTTATCTTTAGTAGACATATGTTCCACGTGAGATTTTCATTCAATAAGAAACGAATAAAAATAATATTAGACTTTTTCGAAAACGAGAAATATTTCCGACACGTTTTTCTATTTCCCGTAATATATATATATGTGTGTAAATTAAGTATAATTATCGATCCTATTGTGCACAAAACAATATGTAAAAACTATTTTTTTAAATCGAAATAAATGACTTTCTAAATAAATCAACGAAAAAATACCTCCGTTACACGTTAACATATTTCGTTTTCTACTTTATAATTGACAAAACGAACCGACCGTCTACGATTATATTATCAACGCGTTTAGTTTTTCTTCGACCATTCTCTGAGGGGGAGGAACACCCGTAAATACGCCGCCAACTGGACGTTCGAATCGTGTGCCCGTTTTTACCGCCGCCGGAACGTCACTTTTCGCCGTTCGTCCCGGCGAATTAGTAGTAGCACTTAGGTACGTTGGGTGCGCGGTACACGGCACGCCCGTTTCGGACGACGACGGATGTGTCAATCGCGACGACCTTGCCGTTTTCGACCGTTTCGAACCTACACGGCCGACACACACGCCGCGAAATGACATCATCCGGTCTCTCTCTGCCCACGGATTGCGTGCCGCGGCGACCGGCCCGTAGGTGGTTACGCGTGGCCCACGGGGAACGGCGCACGCCTACTTTCACTCGCGATATTGTGTCGTCGTCAGCCAACACGGAATACATAATGTGCCCGCGCGCGCGTATTGTGTACACGCCGAACGATAACGCCGATTTCGCGAGTTCCCGTTACGCGCGTCGTTCGTCCGTATAGGCGTGTGTGCGCGTATCCGTTCCTTTCAATTTTGGGTGAAGGGCGGACGGATGGGTGGGTGCGACAATGACGTCGTCGAATCGCCACTGTACCCTCGGGAATCGTTCGACTAATGGGAACCAAACGCGACGCTCCCCCGAATTCTATTTACGAACGATAATTCGCTGGGCGTTCCAGCGGGACCGATAGTTTTACTTACGCGCGTGTGCGTCTTCGCGAATCCTTGTCCCGAGTGTCTGTCGGCCTCGGGCGTGTATCGTCCCGAAACGAAAACGATTCGGACGAACCGCCGGCGTTCGGGGCATTCGGAGACGTTCGAATTGGACGGCGACAATTTTTTCCTACGCCGATCCTAAACTCGGACGACAAATCGCCAGAACGAAATTTGCGATCTATTTAAACGAAACTGGGGGATGGAGGGGAGTTCGAAAATTCGCGTCGTACATTTAAGACGTCGTCGAAAGAGCGAGTGGAGCCACGGACAACCCTTATAGCCACATCCCGTTGAGTACGGTGCTGAGAGTATATGGCGTGTACTCGGGACTGGAGGGCGGTAAAAAAGACCCGTTATAAACGTCCCGAAAACCGACGCGTCGTTCGATTTTCCGACGATCGATTACTTCCGATTAAAAATTAACGGAAATTACGCGATCGACAAAAAAAACAACCGACTAGTGTTTAAAACGTTTCGGGAGGGGGACGTACTTAAACGTAAACCGTACGTTCCGGGTCCGGTAAGAGATTTTACTTTCTTTCGAATCGTCGCGTCGTCGTTATTTCGTCGTGAAATCGCACGACCCGTTGAAACGCCTCGCGTACCGGCCGGCGGTCGTGACGAACGAAATTTGTCATTTTCGGGGCGAAAACAAACCGACGATAATTAATAAACGTCGCCGAGACGAACGTCTCGTCCACGTAATACGGCCCCGCCAATAATCCTATATCGAGACGATTGCGTGAATTAAATGCGGCCCGAGAACCGTGCCGCGCCGTACACTTCCGGAAACGGGCGACGAAAAGAAAACAGCCGATTGGCGGCGGCGGTGGTTTTCCTACCGCCACGTCGGAACTACGCCACGAAACGCCGCTTTCTTATTCGACTCGGTTGTTTTACTCATATACGTATATTTATGTATACACACCGACGATAGAAACGACGACGACCGCGGTGAAAGTATATGCTATGAAACGGCGCTCGTCGAATAATAATGACGATTACGGCGTAAACAACGCGCGAACGTTCGATTTTTCTCCGCGATAACGGCGCTCGTTCTACATATATATATATACATTACGCCGTTCCGAACATTTACAACGTTCCGTAACGATTCGTTTAAGTTTTCTCCGGGATCGTGATAGAGAGTAGGAAGTTTGCCGTTTGGAAATGCCGGTGGTTTCCCGTGTCCGTTCGTCGTCTCGGCGATACGTTACCCGACCGTCGCTGTCTTCGTGTTTACGTACAGGTCACACCCGCCGGTAGATGATGGACCGTCGGACGACGCGACGATTTCGTTTACGCCGATTTATTCGGGCGGTAATTACATCGAAACGGACGAAACGCGTCTGGAAATTGCGTTTCGGCGCGTACGTCGACGACGACGATACGAAAAATAAAAATATACCGGCCCCGGAACGGTTTTCGTTTGTAGCGTTTCGATACCGGTACGCTAATTTTCCGGTCGGTCGTTTTTTTTTATATGTATATAGCGTAAAAGAAAATCTATTATATCTTGGACGTTTAAAGAATATACGCGAGACAATTACTGTCATTTCTCCGACCTTGAAACGAGTTGAGTCGCGCCCGTCTCGTAAATACGTTTCGACGTCTACGGCGGTCCCCCGATAAGTAATTAACGTTCGAACTTGCCCGGCACGTTTTGTCGTCGCCTACACGCTCGGACGCGCTCGATTTTCGATAACCGGCGACGAATTATTTTCGAAAGAAATAACGCTCTTCTCCTCCCCCCCCCAACCGAGTACCGTTTTATAACGTTATTGCGTACGTGGGTATCGTGGAATCTGATTAATAGTTCGCTTTTCGACACAATCGCCGCCGCACGACCGAACGGTATTTGGGCTGGCGTCGAACGGATCGGATGACGTCGATAAAATAAAAACAATCGATACGAATACCGAACGAACGACCCGGCGTGATTAATAATAGGACGTTGTGTACGTGTTGGGTTTCCCGTAATACTTAATCAATGATCATCGGTGGAGGGGGATGGGTGGTGATCGATAGAGGGCCCGTAGATGAGTACGCCGGTTGGGTCCAAATTTTCCGAACGCGTTTGGCATATTATACGATACACCTCATGCGTTTCGATCGTAAAATCGAAAATCGTGTTCGATTTATTGTTTTCAAATCGAAAATTGTCGAAATACTTTTTACGCGTCATCGAAAATCGTTTTTTTTCGTACGAACGCGCGTAGTTTCCGAAAATGAAACGATTGGCGAGGCCGAAACGTCGCGTTCGCGATCACAAATACGAACGAAAACGACGAAATTCTGTACGCGTCGACGGGGAGTTTCTGATTGCCGGTGAACAAAGAAACGTACCGAAAATGCCCGAAGCGACCACTAGACGACACACGCTATGGGGGGAACAATTGGATCGTTCATTCGGTACGAAAACCCGTCGCCAAACAAATTACAATCGCTTTTGTTTCCCCACCACTGTACGTACCGTTCACGAGGTGTCCCAAAAACGGACCCGGCCGCCGTAATGGACGCGTAGTATTATTAATTAGACACCGCGTGTCTATTGCCCCCTCCCACACCGATACCGTAACCGCGGCGTTAGAACCTAACCGCACGTAAACCGCGTTGGGATACGAAGGTTCTATCACACGTATTTGGCCACGTCCGACTTGTAATATTGCGACATCAATAGGTCGCTGCGGCGGCGGATCGCAAACGGTACGGTTTTAATCGTCGTCTAACTGTTACGCAATAGACGTAGGCAGAGAGTCAAGGTCGGATTTTTGGTTTACACCTCTCGGCGGTCGCACGGTAGGAGGGAAAAAAGTTGATAATAAATCGAACGCGCTGCTAGCACACGGACGACAGACGGGAAGGAACGCGCGTCGAACGGTGCCCAGGATCGGTTTTTTTTTCGCGTTACGACGCACGCACGCAAGATTATTCGTTTACGCGAACCGTTCGTCATTATTCGACTAACGAACACGCGGCCGAAACAACGCGCTCGTCGTTAAATTGTCGACCAACTGATTGAGTACGCCGCGTCCGTTACGTTCCGTGGTGGCCACTGCGTTCGGTGTACGTACGTAAAAATCACGTTTACCGGGGACGTTAATCATCTTCCTCGTCTTATTCTCCTAGCCACCCTGGTCCTCCACTTGACTCGATCTCACACATTATTCACGCACACACCGCAGCAGTCCTTTTCATATCCACACTCAATCCCGTTCAACCACTTCTTCTTTAGTCTTCCTCTTCTACCTTCCACACCGCAATTCCGTGACTGTTCGCGGGGCCGTTAACAATAATAGCGGCGTTCGTCCGCGCGCTCGCGCTGAAAATTTTCCGGCAAAATACCACCCGATCGTAAACAAACGGAGCGACGGCCGTCCGTCGGTGGCGATGGCGACGGGGCCGAAACGAGACGAACGGCGGCCGTCGTACGTACTCGAACGCGACGGTTAACCGGATACCGGGTCGGACGGACTTGACGAGAAAAAAGGTAACTTTAACCAACCCGAACGAAAAATTCCGCGTCGCCGTTAATACCCGTGAAAATCGCCTTTCGAATCGAAATTTAGCCGAAATTGTCGCACGATACCGAATCCACGTTCGGATACGCGCTCGTGTACGGAACGACAACGTTACGTAAACACGTACGGACAACAACGGCCGCAATTAACGAGTCCCCCCCCCTCCCCCCGGACGATCGTATTCAAACCGTGACGGCGGCGTTATGAACTAACACGGTATGTAACAGCGCGCGTTTTCGGTTCGTTTATTCGCGGCGCGTATTGTGGTCCCCCGTCGCGGCACTTAACACGTACACGAATATTCGCCTCGATATTTCACCCGTCACCACTCCATCGGTTCTACGTGGCGACTCGTCTCGTCAACGGCGCACGAACGGAGAGAATGTCCCGAGTCGAATTTAACGATTTCAAACCGACGATTTAGCGTCGGATGAACGGCCCGGGGCAAGAGTGCCAGGCTCTGTGGGAGGTTCACGTTGACGCGTGGTTCCGAATTCGCGCCGTTAACTGACAATAGCGGAGGAGGTGTGGGAAGGCTGTAGTGTTGAGCGTTTGTTCGCCAGTGACTTGGATCGCTGCAAATGGTTAGCGAAACTTGAGAATTCGCCCCTACTCGCGGTTCGCGAAGCGTTCCGGGGCTCCATGGGACGGCTGCGCTCTCGCAATCGCAACGTATGGTCGAAAAATACCAAGGCTACCTACGCTCAAATCCTTCGTGCTTCCCGTTGATGGTTCCGAACTGGAGAGATGTTCGGAACACTCGGCGTCCGTGGAACGGACGCGACATCCGCACGGTATTACCGGCGCGGATTTCAAGAATTTTTCGCGGATATTCGCATTAACGCGTTGCCGACTCGCGAGCGTGTCAACAGTGGCCGCGGCGTCATGTTGTGGCGCGCCCTTGGAGACCCTTGCCCATATCTCACGAACTTGCCGGCGGACGTACGAAGGGTGACTGAGTGGTCACGATACCGTCGTGTCAAGGCTAGTAGCATTAGCGAAAAGGGTTTCGAAATAGAAAACGAACACCTCTATAAGCTGTACGACGGGAACCATAAGCCGGACATCGTCGCCACGATAAACGACGCAACAATAGGCCGGTTATGTGCGATGTACAAATTGTGTCCGCGAACAATTCTGCGTGCCGGCGTTTGGAAAAAGCGCGCGGGTATAGGCGCTCTGCAGGGCCCGGGCAACGGTCGCTGCTACGTTCGCATGGCGTACGGATTGGGTAAAGGAGCGTCCGTAGTCTACGGACATTTGGATTGAACAACCGGCGCTTGTCGGCACTTTGCCCGATAGTACTGCGAGGTACGTTGCTCGATTGGGAAACACGCGCGCAGACAGATTCAGACGCGTCGGTAACGGACAAGCCACATCCGACCATTCGCGCGCACACACACACCCTGGCACCGGACAATGGGTAGGCGCTTCTCGTGTTGACGACTTTCCTGGCTTCTCCCACGGCTATCCAGGATGTAAACCAATGCGCCCGATAAACGCCTCTGTGATTTAGCGATCGCGCCGTTATTTCTGCGGCATGAAAACCACACACGGCGGCTGGGAGGACGTCGTTACGTCGGTTATTCTTTTTTTGCCCAAAAACGAAGGGACGAAGTGTGAACAGGGGTGCGCGTTGGTTATTGTCCCGGCGCGTATCGTTTCGCCACGAATCCGGGCGTGTTTTTTCGGACCGCTTCGCGTCGAACTTGTACGGGTGTATATTGTTACGACACCGCACATTGGTCGCGCGCGAACGGCATATAGCGGAAACTGGGCGAATGACGGTTTGGGATTCGTTTGGTTTTTAACCGCGAACGTTCGCGCGTGAACAAAACGGACGACCGTGTAAAAGTGTCGTCGCCGTCAAATTCGTGCGGCAGGCACGCGTTCCGATCGAGAAAAAAAGTCGAAATTCGTTTCGACACCGACTTCGCGTATTTGAATCGAAACGTTTCGATAAATACGACGGATCTATCGCGCGTGTGTCCCGTCCCCCCCGTCGTTTCGAACATAGAATTTAGATACGACGTCCCAACTCTAGACATCGCGCGCGAACTAATAAAAATACCCGCGACGTTTCGTCGTCGTCGTCGTTTTCATATTGTGTAGCGGTAAACGAGCGCGTCGTTATTTTACTATCGCGGTCGTTTTTCGACCGACCACGGAAACGTCGTGGGCATTTTGTTCGCCGTCGGTTCGTGAGAAAGTTAAAATTCGCCAAGATAATCCGCCGTCGAAACGCGACGATTACGATCGCCGGTCGTTCCGTCATTCGGATCGACGGCACGTTCTGACGTCACGCGTGAACAGGTTGTTGTTGGGGGAAGAGGCTGGAAAGAAAGCACCTGTTGTTAACGCTACGACGGTTTCCCTGCCACACTCTCGGAATGTCGGGCAGTCTTTTAACGACGACGTTGTTCGAAAACGATAAGACAATCGTCGAACGAGGCGTGCCTGATGATGATCATATAATAGTACACGCAAATACGATTCGGTTTTGGCGAGCCTGAGTTATATATTTCGTTACAGTGGCGTACTTAGATCCAAATTTCGGGGGGGGGGGTTAATTTTTAAATAAATAAATCGGACGACCCTAACAAGACGCGTTATAAACTTTAATCGATTATTCGTTTTTAATCGAACGCGTTATATTTGTAACGTGTACCGAAGTTAGAAAATATTTTAGTTTTTCGTTATTATCGACTAAAAATGAAAGTAAAAAATTGATTTTTCCTAAAAATTTCCGGGAGGGTTTTATCACCCTCAACCGCCGTTCACAGTCGTCTCACTGTCTTGTTATTTATCGATCTAAACGACCGTGTTCGGGTAAAACGGTTGCGATTCTATAACCAACGACGTCGTACCGGGCCAGCCATATCCGGACGCCGATTTTGCGTCCCGCCGTTTCTTCGTCCCACAGTTGGCCGCGCGTACGGCCAACCAACGCCGTCGGTCGATTATCGCCCGACGGCGGCCGTTTATTATTCGTCGGTTTCGTAAAACCCGAACGAACGAAAGCGCGACGGTTGTTTGGTGGTTATCGTTGTTTTCACGCGGTTTGACGTTTCGCAGACCGGACGCGTCGACTTGAACCGTTCCAACCGGACGAAAATGGTGAAACGTGTCAGCAAACATCACTACGTGGCCACACCCGGCGGTCACAAACACCACCATAGGTCTTCGGAAACGTTGCCGTACGTGCACCGAGGATACTCCACCGATGGTAAGCATGGTTTTTTTTTTGGGGGGGGCACCGTAAATAGATATTGGAAAAACGAGTATAAACGTGACGATCGACGTCGGGTCGGCCGAATCCGCAGGAGAGGACAGCCAAAGGACGTTGTCCGAATACACGATCGCCACGGACCGGCCGTCGTCCCGGGGTCACCGGACGCCCAGATCGAAGAGGTCCCGAAGTCTGGAGAGGCCGTCCGACGGTTCCCGGGCCAGGTCGGCGGGCAGCCACCACGACTCGGACGTGTACGTGACCAGCGCCGCGTACAGGCCGCCGTCCGAGATGAGGTATGAGTGTGCGGCGCCGGCCGGTTACGCGGTCGTGGTACAGGGCAGAGTTAGGAGGCGAGTGTCCCGTCGTGATCGACTTCGAACGGTTGGGGATGGGGCCTAGTGTTTACTTCGCCGACGACGAATCGCTTTGTAAACGTTCGGCCAGACGGTCTGACTTTAAATCGTTAGTTTTAATCGATTGTCGGAAACGCGGGGCTACGGCGATGCGTTCGACGGTAGGTTTTCCGTTCAAAAGAAAACGCGCGAGACCCTTTCGGATATAATCGCGTGAAATTATCGGTAGTTAATTGTAGGGAAACTTCCACGGCATTCTTGCCGACAGCTTACGAGATCGTTGTTTCGTTATTAAATTCCGCCGTTTTCCCGGCCAAACCGTCCCCCCCCACCGAGGTCGACAATCCTAAATCGGTCTTTATTGTCGAAAACCAGCGCGCCGAATACGAAAATTGGCCGAAAATGCACGAACAGTGACGTACTTAGACCGGAATTTCCGGGCGAGGGTTTTAATTTTCGAATAAATCGACGACCTTAACGAAACAAAACGTTAGTAGATTATTCGTTTTTAATTAACGCGCGCGTATTCAAGTCGCGTAAAAATATTTTAGTTTTTCGTCATTATCGACCAAAAATATACGAAAAAATTTGTTTTTCCGAAAAATTTTCGGGAGTATCCCCCCCCCTACACACCACTCGTGCCCTTAGTACGCCATTGACCGAGAGCACGGCGCGTACTTACGACCGCCGTTGCCCCGGTCCTTACGCGCGCTACGGTTTTCAGCCGCGGGTCGCACTACACGAACAGGAGCAACCGGAGCAGAGGCCCGGCACCCAGCCACTACTCGTACAGAAGCAACGGGCTCGCACCGTCCGAAGTGTCCACGATCAAGTCGAAGATAACCCGGAAACCGGGCGTCACCATAGAGACGATGTCGGCGCCAAATCCGTTTTGCCCGAACACCAAGGGCATGTGCTGCCTAATGCTGTTGCTCAACCTCGGTCTCATCCTGGTCACGTTGGGTTTCGTCATCGTCATACAGTTTTTCGAACCGCTATTCGTATGGTAAGCAACCCCGACCGGACAACAACTTCATTTTCAATTCGGCGTCGGCCGCCACCTTGGTCCTCAATCTCCACACATTTTCCATCGTCATTCACGCACACAACCACTTCTTCTTCGCTCTTCCTCCTTCAACGCTCAATTCCGTAACCGTTTTTACCGCTTCCGAATCTCCTCTCTCCTCACAACGTAACCAAACCGTTTCAATCCTTCATCCACAACCTACGCTAATTTCTACGCTTCCTCTTACGCGTATTCATTTCTCTTCCTATATTTTCTCGTCACCCATCTCGTCCATCTAACCGTTCTCGACTCGCGGCTACACTCGTTCTCTGCTCTATTTTCTTGTCCTCCGTCCATCATACAACAACATAGTTGGTCTCTCTACGCTCTTATAAAACTTACCTTTCAGCCTCGTTGGAATCCTCTTATCGTACAAGATCCCGGACGCTTCTTTCCACCCACACCTAATCCCACGTTTCACATCCTCATCAAAATCCTCCGTTTTTTTTGTACAAAAAGACCTTACTGCCATTCCACTTCTCGTTTCATCGACTTGTTCTCTTTCGTCGAACTCATACTCTGGTCTTACTTCTATTAATCCTTTATCTCATTTCTTCCGGAGCTAACCATCCGCACGCCGAATTTTCGATTAACTACCATCCTAATTTCTCCTACCAAAGCTATATGTCGTCCTATATAACAGTCCTAAATTCCCGCCTGTCGTGTACGACGACGCCGCCGTTGATCCGATAAACTCGATTACCACCCGCCCGTATCCGTGTGTAACCAGTTGTTTTACGCAATAACCGCGACGGCGAACGATTATTATACGGGACGGTTTGTTCGCCACCATCTACGATCGGTTACGGTTAGAATAATAATTGGTTACAGCGACGCGGCGAGCTGCGCGTAAACTATCGGCTAAGAAACGAAACGTCGACGCTAAAAACCGGCGAACAAAATAAAAAGACCACTCGGTTCGGTCGTTACGTATTAATACAAAAAATGAAAGCGTCGAACCGACGTTCGTAGAGTAGGAGCAGCCGGTTTCGCCACACGCGCGCCCTTTTTGCCGCCTTCAACTGACGAACGGTCGTTTTTGGTTCCCGCAGGGTGTTGGGCATCGTGT
Source organism: Geopemphigus sp. TES_GeoC_2020 (assembly GCA_025469175.1). Classification (NCBI taxonomy): domain Eukaryota; kingdom Metazoa; phylum Arthropoda; class Insecta; order Hemiptera; family Aphididae; genus Geopemphigus; species Geopemphigus sp. TES_GeoC_2020. The sequence continues at coordinate 70,997 of JAIPRN010000340.1, read as the reverse complement.
TCCTGATATTCGGCTTCCTGACGCTGATGGGCAGCCTGATCTATTGCGTGACGGTGTGCAGGGACGCGAAAACGCCCAAGGAGGTGGCCATGCAGAACCACTATTGGACGCGGCACTGGCAAAAGAGCTTCGGCGCCACGCCCGAAATACACTACAAGACGGAGAAGTACCCGCCGCAGGCCGCCAACAACAACCACCACCACCACCACCGTCAGCACTCGGATCACGGCGACGAGTACTACAACAACGGCAGCGACCGGTTTTCCATCGGCAAACGGTCGGACAGGCTTAACGGCCACCGATACTGACCCGTGTACACAATAACCTTCCCCCTTACGAGTACAATAATATAACGATACGACGTCGTAAATCGAATCCCGTACTTCGGCCGTCCCGAGACTCGGTGCTTTCCATCCCGTCACGGCTTCCTGCCCACTGGAAACGCCCGCAATAGCCCTGTGGGTTGTTCTATCGCCGTCGACGTTTCCTCGGCAACCCGTTCCATCGTAAAAGCGATCGTCGTTATACAAAGGCCCCCCCTCCACACAACCATCGGGCTGCAAAGAATTCGGCGGTTCCAGAGTATTTTACGTATGTACCGTCAAACAATCGTTCGCGTCGGCCGTTTATTTTATTAACATCTCGTTCGAAACTCGACGTAATAATATTTGTTAACGAACTAATTAACGCGTCCCTAAAATTTCGATTTAGCGGCACGCGGAGAATACGGTTAATAACCTAACCTAATCGAAATTCGTTACGCGCAACGTGGAAACCCAACACCCTGAAAACAATTTTACCGTCGATCCTCTATCGGACGTCGCCAACATACGGAAATAATTCAACACGTCGTCGCTACGATGTTCGATTAAATTACACATAAATAATCGCTAGGAAATGTTGTTCTTTTCAAATTTCGAAACGCCTAATTATTAATATTATTAATATCTAGAAATCATAAACGTGTATATATATATATTTGTAAGTATTTTATTAAAAGTAAAAATAAACACGCGTGTTTTATATATATATATTTATATATATATATATATTAAAAGAAAACGTATTATTCATTATTTTATAGTAATGTATAGCGATCGTACATAAATATTAATGTAAAACTGTAATTTAAAGAGTTTTACAAAAAAAAAAAAAAATTCATCGCAATTAATAGTTTCTACTACGCTCAATTCAAGAGCGTGTGTAAATACGGCGAGCATACCGTAAAATGTACATATGAAAATTATACAATACACTGAACATAAAAAAAAATAAACAAAATTCATATGTATACAAATTTTGAACTTGTACATTTTTAAAAAAATAATTCTAGCGTACATTAAATTCAATATAGTTAATAGTAAAAAAATGAACATAAATTATCCGACTTAATTTTCTACAAAAAAAAAAAAATACGTTTAATAATGGGAAAAAGTTTGAATAACGGAAATGAACGAAATGTTTTGTTTGGCGGAGTCGTGATTAAATGTTTATCATTAAGTACCATGTTTACCATTAAGTACGGTAGTTTCAATCAAACTCAGAATCAGAATCAAAAACCGGTTTTGATTTAGTCTTTTTTGCTGGAGGTTTTTTTGTAGACGATTTTGATGGCGCCTTCTTTTTGGTCACTGATAAAAATAAAAGTTTACTGTTGATATTATAAATATACATAATAGATAAATATTTATAAATAATAAGACTCCTCGGTAACGGCAAATAAATATTTAAATATTCTGTTTCTTTTTTGAACGAGAATTTTTGGTTAATTTATTTAAAATGTCTGAACACGTAAATAATTGGATTAATAGTCAACACGAAAATTTCAAAAAAAAATTAATGAAATGGGGCGTTATTGAAGCTTTGACTAATATCCTAGCAAAACTTTACGAATTGGAAATAAAACCAACAGATCCATTGGAATACATTCGTACTAATATGACAGAAATTATAAGCGAAAAAGAAGAACTAAAAACACTCAAAGCTAAATACAATAATATGATCGTTGAAATTCAAGAAATGGAAAAAGAAAATATGAATTTAGAAAAAAAGATAAAAATAAAAATTGAACAAATCCAAAATAGTAATTGACAAATACGCTATTTGAGCGCACAAATAAAATAAAGACCAAAAAAATCCAAATAAAAAGAGATATCAATTGTTTTGTCTTAAAAATTAAAATTAAAAAATGGTGACTAAATAAAATTCTACGAAGTTTTTAATTACAAATAGCTTAGAAAATATAATAATTACATTATACTTTCTAATTCGCAGCACATTTACCGTCACAGATAGCTCTGAATTTACACATTCCAAAAGAAAAAGAAAATTCATGACATACCAGTTTTGGGGACAAAATCGTCGTCAGATTCATTTGACATTACAAAATCATCGTCATCATCAGATTTAATATTTTTCTTTGTATTAGTTTCACTAAATAAGTCATCAAACGATTTTTGAGGTTTTTCTAAACAAAAATAATAAAATAATATAACATAATTTAGACAGTAAAAAAGTGAAATAATAAAATCAACCCACTGCTAGTAGACGGAGAATTCAATACATCATCTGATTCTGAAGAACTATATTTACGTTTAGGCTTCGAAGCTGCTGCCCTTGATTTTGATACAAGCGATTCATAATCCTCATCACTACTCAGATCGATCACAGGTTTTTTTTGAGCAGTTGCTCGTTTAGTAACTGGTTTTACTGTAGGTACATCATTAGTTGTTAAATCAATCTCGGATGTACCGTTATTCTTTTTAGCTGGTGCTTTTTTAGCAACAGGCGGTTTCTTTTTAGCAGCTGGTTCTTTTTTAGCAGCCGGTTCTTTTTTGGCAGCTGGTTCTTTTTTAGTAACCTTCTTTGGTGATTCTTTTTTCTTTTTTGGAATGAATTCATCATCTGACAGCCTAAATGTACAACAAATAAGTGTGTAATACAAATAAAATATAATTAAATAAATAACATTAATTACATCTACAAATATATAATGAAAACTATATATTTCTTTCCTATAACTAGGTTATAAAATAACCTCATTCATTCAGCCAGTTAACAAATGTAAGTCATTTTTAATCTATAAAATAATTTCCCACATATGTACTACTACATCAATAAAAGTTTATATAAAATATTCATACAATTGCAATATACAAAAATTATTATTATTTAGTAATGAAATATTTGTCAAATGTGCAAAATGTTTTTTCTATTTCCGAATACTTGTCACAATATATACATATTGTTATACATTTAACGATAAATGTATTAAATAAATTAAGTTACTAAAATAACGCTTAAACTTACCCATCAGAAAATGTATCATGCATTGGCGAAGTTTTAAAATTATCACTTCCGTCAGATTTACTTCCTGGATCATCTTCATCACCACTTTCAAATTTAAATGATATATTTGCGGCTAATTAAAAACAAATAATTACTTACATTTTATTATCACAATTAAAAATGAATATATGTTAAATATTTGACAAATATAAAATACCAGCTTGTCTCTTAGAAACAGTTCTTGGAGGTGGTGGAGGGGAATCTGATAAGTTTCCATTATCATCATCATTATCAGATTCAATTTTTTTAAACTTCAATTTACTTTGTTTCAATCCATCAGCTTTCTTTTTAGGAGGAGGTTTCTCTTTCTTTTCTTTTTTCACTTCATCTTCACCTCCTTCACCATCAACTTTTTTCTAATCATCATTTTGAATATAATCAAATATAAATTGATTAACTATTTCGTTAACAATTATTAAAAATGCAATACCTTTCTTCCTTCACGTTTTCCTTTTGCAATTATTAATTTTTCTTCTTTCTTCAACATTTCATCATCAATTTTCGGAATGATACGTCTTGCAACAGGTGATGGTAATGAATCAGCAGCCAACAATAATTTTTTCTTACCTCCAGCAGCTAATTTACTACCACCTTTGATACCCTTTATTTTGTTAGCATCATCACCTAATTCATCCATCCGTTCTCGTTCTTCAACTTCATCCAACTATAATATAAAAATGATGTATTAAAAACCCATATTGTAAATAATTTAAACTTAATTCATATAATGGCTTAACTATAACGTAATAATAAACAAACGTTTGAACATACTTAATATTAATCAAATGTAATAATAGTAATAAATTTAATTCTTACTTTTTCCAATAACATATTCAAATCTTCAATCCATAAATCAGATGGTGCCTTTTTCTTCAATATATTTAACTCTGTACATTTTTCGTCCTTTTTCCTTAGCAATTCATTCTTTTTCTCCAAAGTTAAATGCCAAAATGACATTCCAAGCAAATAATCAAAGTCTAAGTTTTCATCATCTTTGGATGAAGTACTTGTTGATGGAGTTGTTTCATCTTCTTCAGTATCCTCAGCTCTTGCTTGAGCTTCATCCAACTAAAATATAAAAACAACATGAACAAAGTTAGAACAATTAGAAATATATTTCTTATAATACATCATTTAAAAATAAAATATATAAATTACCAATACTGATTCTCTATCTTGAATCAATTTCCAAGCTTTAACAGGATCACTATTATAGCCACGTCGTACTAATTCTTTAACCATTTCCGTTTTCTTACGATTCTCAATTCGTAAATCGCCATCACATTTTTCCACAATAAATCTTAAATAAAATTAAAATACGCAAGGACAATTAAAAACAAAAAACAAGCTAGAACCAAACTGAAAAACATATAAGCTGATGTTTTATTTGATATAAATATGGCGATCACAAGATTATTAAAAATAGTAATTATAATTTATTATAGTAAAATGTGATATGAAGTTTTAATTAAAATGATGTCATAGTACATATATACTTTTTACTATAATTCATCATATTTAATAAATTAAAAAAATAAAATTATAAAATTTAAGTATATTATGCAATATTTTGCTATACTAAAATTTTTTCAAATTTGTAATTTTCCAAATTCAAATACTTTAAAAAAAATGTTGATAACCGTCAAAAATTATTTTTATAAATTTGATTTAAATAAATATCAACGATTTATAAAAAAAAAAACAGATTTAATATAATTAATGATATTTGAACTCACCTAGCTTGATTGGTAAGTTTAGCTGCTTCAGCACCCAACATGCCTTCCAAGTAAGCCTTTCTTTTACCATAAAAATCTAACCTAACATCGTAAAAGTCACGCATAATTTGCATTGTGGACTCATATTTTTTTAATACACTATCTTTGTCAAACGCACACTAAAAATTAAAATGTTAACTATATAAATATTGTCTATAAGTTATAATCACATTTTAAGTTTTTACCATGGAAGTTAAACCAATAGATGAATGGAGTTTGAAAAATTTATGGATACCTTCATTTTCTACTTTTTGAAGTTTTTCTGGATTCATGGTTACAACAAATTTTATTGTAGTATCAGTATTATATTCTTTATAGTCGCTGTAAAATAAATGATGAAATAACAAAAAAAAAATATATCACAGTTACCCAAACTACTTTCATATCAAAATTCATTCTTAAATGAATATTGATTAATTCATACAAGAAAGCAACTGAATGCAAACAAAATGTATGTATGAAAATTCCAATAAACTTCAATATAAAAACAAAAATTAATATTTTATGTATTATACATAAAAAATTTTTAAATGCTTTTACAAGATAAAACCTACAATTTAATAAAATTAACCTTAAGAGAATGATTTTGTGATCCACTTTTGGCTAGACATACTATATTATAACTGAAATAATTTTGTTTTTTTCACTTACGTTATTACAGCAGGAGATTTTTCACTATCGTTTAACATAGTTTCTAACACATTTTCTTTATAATTCTGAGTCCAAACTCCCACAGGCAGTTCTGTAATTTCTACTTTATTATATCCAAGTATTCCTACTTCACCATTACTGATAAATTTTTGTTCAGACAGTTGATCAATATGCCCTTTAAAATTTTTATACCAAGGTTTCTATAATAACGAATAATATATTTAAATCACAGAGAACAATTTTTATTTAAATAACAATTATTTTATTAGTTAAATTTTAAATTACCATTGGTAATGGATCTTCCCCTCTTATCATTCGTTTTAAATTCTCAATAATTTCTCTTGGATTATGATTAGGTATTTTAGTCATCCATCCTGTTCCAATACCATCTGCACCATTTACTAAAACCATAGGAATTATGGGCATATACCATACTGGTTCAATTTTTTGATTATCATCCCGAAGATAAGTTAACAATGGATCATCGTGAGGATGAAATATCAATCGAGTCAAGGGGCTATATTTTTAAATTAGCCGTTAATCTTCAAATGTTAACATAAAATAAAAAAAAAAAAATACCTAAGCATTGTAAAAATATATCTGGCACTAGCTGCATCTTTTCCTCCTTGTAGTCTAGTACCAAATTGCCCAATTGGTTGTAATAGATTAATGTTGTTACTACCAACATAATTTTGTGCTAAATTAATAATTGTAGACATTAAAGACATTTCACCATGATGATAAGCAGAATGTTCTGCAACAGATCCAGCTAATTGGGCCACTTTTATTTCGCGTTTATCATTTCTTTTAATACAAGTAAACAAGACCTACAAAAAAAAATAAATACATATAATGTAACATTATATATATATATATATATAAACACTATTAAGTCCTAAATATAAATCTTAAAATTTAAATCTATATATTTTCATCGTGAAATTAATTTAATAATATACAATTTATAAATAAAAATATATATTTTTACTTTTCGGGAACCTGGTTTTAATCCATCAATAGCAGAAGCAATAGACCGCTCATTATCCATATTGCTGAACAAAACTAATTCTTTATTTACAAAATCTTTATATGTCACAGCTCTGGTGTTCTTTTCATATAAATATTCTTCAGCTAAACCTGCCTCTTTACGTCTTTTGCTTTCAATCATCCAATTTGTTAACCATTCTTTACGCGCATCTACCATCTTCTTACTAAATGCCTACAAATTAAATAAACCAACAATAAATGCTATTTCGATTATTATTATAAAAATTAAATATGATTTACCATTTCGATATGTTCATCATCATGATTACCATCATATTTAAACAATATTCTATGCCTCCTCATATTTTGAAAATATTCTTTAGCTTCCTTAGATGTAGAAGTACCCAAACCCTTGTAGTACTTTATTTTATACTTATTCCAATTACGTGTAACATCTTTCCATTCTTCAAATTCTGGTAATGAATAAAATGATATTTCCTCTTTGCCTTTAGAAGCTTTCACAATTGGAGTTATAAATTCTTCTAAAAATGGCAATTTTAATAATGATGGCCAATTATGATGGATAAAATTAATTATCAGTCCTTTAATATGTGAACCATCCTTAAAAACAAATATTAATTTTTAGAGATACATAACACTTGTTTATTTATATTTAATTTAATTACGCGTATTGGCATATATATACAAAATAAAATAAATTTTTTTTACCTGATCTTGATCAGTCATAATCATTAATTTCCCATATCTTAATGTCTTTAAATCTTCTATTGTTTCATACTTTTTCTTGTATTGTAATCCAACAATTTTTACAATATTATTAATTTCTGCATTGTCCATAATCTAAATATTTGATAAAATAATTATTTGAGCATAAAATAATAAATCCAAAAACTAAATAATTTACTTGTTTATGGGAAGCTTCACGGACATTCAACAATTTACCTCTAAGTGGGAAAACCCCATATTTATCACGACCTACAACGCCAAGTCCAGAAACAGCCAATGACTTAGCTGAATCTCCTTCTGTTAATATTAATGTACAATCTATTGAATTTCTTGTACCAGCATCATTAGCATCTTCTAATTTTGGTACTCCTTTAAGTTTGCTTTGTTTTTTTCCACTTTGTTTTTGTAATTGAGTTTGAGCTTTGAATTTAGCCCAACTTAAAACTGCTTCGACAATACCACATTTTGATACCTGACATATATAATAATATTAATAAAAATTATAATCTAAGATTATATGAATTAACTTACAGAAGTAATAAACTTTTCACTTAATGTACATTTTGATCCAAAATTTTTTATTTGCAACGTCATATGCTCTTTTGTTTGAGAATCAAATGTAGGATTAACAATTAAACAATTCACAAATACCCAAAGATGATTTTTAACTTGATGATTTTTTAAATCCATACCACCTTTGTTCCTTTTTTTTACAATGTCTACTAATTGTTTTACAATCATATCTGTGATATAATCTACATGTCTACCACCCTATAAAAATTATTTTCTTTCACAAATAGTATAATTGTTTATATTTTAATTAAATATACTTTGGTAGTAGCAATACTATTGACAAAAGACACTTGTTTAAAGCCAGTATCTGACATAGTGACTGCAACTTCCCAGCGCTGTCCACAATTTTCATATACAAGTTTTAAAGGATTCCCAATATCATCTTCCTTTCCTTTAATATATAAATTAACATAATCTTGGAAGCTTTTAATCTGAAAAATTTAATGAAATTATTTAATATAATCAATGAACTTTAAGCAATTTATCATACATACAGGAAGTAATTTTCCATTTAAGTAAACTTTTACTCCACGAGTTGATGCAGCAACATCATATGCACGTCGTGACATTAAATCAATAATGTCTTTATCAAGACTAGTCATACGGAATTTGGTTAAATCTGGGCTAAATGTAACTTTTGTATAATCATTTGCTTTTATTTCTTTTATTGCTGGATCTGAAGATTTTTCCATATTATTTGCCCATGTCTAAGTAGTAAAAAATATATCAAATTAGTAAACAAATTGAATTATTTATAAAGGTTAAAATAAAAATACTTGTTTAAATGCTTTGCGATATTCACGACTAGCTGTCTCGACAGTAAATTTATTGCTGAAAATGTTGCAAAGTTTGGCTCCATATCCATTTCTACCACCTGTTACTTTTGCTTCTTCATCGTTGTAATTTGAACTAGTTAAAAGATGGCCAAAAATCATGGTGGGAACATACATTTTCTCATCCTTGTGTTCAACAACAGGGATACCTTGACCATTGTTCCAAACAGATATTATATTTTCATCCCTAAAAATATTTCGTTAAAATTTAACATATAATTAGATTAAACTATTTATGTAATATTCCCTCAGAAGTTCTGAAATTCAGTATTTTCTACACTTATATACTTAAAATATTTTTAAGTGTTTATTTGTCTCTCTAAATACAATAATAGTGTATATTTATATAAATATAAATTTAAATAAAATTACACGTTACAGTAAAAACTCTAAATTACAAATTATATATATATATATCTCGTAATTAAAAAACAAAACAAAAAACATGCATTACGAAAGCACTTAAATCTACTTTTATGTTAAATCACATAGGATTGATGATATAATAATCATATTGATACTATATATATATATATAAATAAGTAACCATTGTGAAAAATTGTAGGAATGCCAGATATAACAAACACAAATGATTTAGATATAATGTATAAAAGCCCATAACTATTTAAATAATTAAATAAGAAAATATTTAACATCTATTAACATATAAGTAAAACCATATTAAATAGAATGTATTTTATTAATACTCAAATAAAAATAATTAAATATATTAATATACAACAGTAAAAATAATAAATATAATAAAATGAGAGAACTAAATACAAAACATCAGTATTTAAAAATGAAACACAGTCTTACAAAGTATATTTTATAAAAATTTATAAATATAAATCATAAAATTGTGTACATTATAAAAGCATTATATACATTATTACACTGTACATATAATAAATCGGATATTATATATAAATGACAGTATTGAAAATTATGTTTATAAAAAATTACAAATGCGATAAATATATTAATATATCTCAACTTTTATCAACCTAATCCCTCAAAAATGTTAAAAATAAATTAAAATGTACGTACTTATTTATATCAATTTTAATTATGTCCATAGATGCATCTCTTTGTTTGTTATCCGCAGCATTTACTAATATTTCATCAAATATTTTATATAGTCCAGGTACATATGTAATTTCTCTTTGAACCATAACATTTTCATCAGTATCAAAAACCCACATAGATTCAGTCACAGGTTCAACCGAGCCTATAAAACAACAACAAAACAATATGTCAAGTAATTGATATAATTTTGTGAAGGCAAAAAAAATGAATATCTAGTTTTCTAAATTCTTACCAATATATGTATCAGGCCTAAGCAATATGTGTTCGAGTTGCGACTTCTTTTGATAAATTTCCTCGACAGCCGTCTTCTTTGACTTATTGGCTACAGGAGGTGATTCTCCATTTTGTACAGACGCCATACCGGCGATGTTAATGTTTACCAATGGTCTCCTTCCTAATGATAAAAAAAGAAATATTTCTGGCCAACTATTCACCACACACGTGGATAACAAAAGAACAATTTGTCAGGTGATACTAGCGTAATACACTTAATTAAATGTACTCAACGTAGTACCAAACAAACTAATTATAAATAGTAAAAATGTATATAAATAAGGGATGCAGATAAAAAAAGGAGACGAAGCTCAATCAATCATCCCAAACATAAAAACATCACAATAATAATTAGGTAGGTAGCAACGTGAGTAAACTCGGAATATAACGTAACGATTCAGAAACACGTACTGAGATGGGAAACGACGAAGACGCGACTCACAATCGATCGGAACGGCCAAAACAACATGCACAACTACAGGAAGCCGCAGAACGGAAACTAACAGTGGACCACCACTGACGACCGGACACCCGTTGAGATGATAATTACCTGTCAGTGGTCGTGGTCCTTGCGATTACTGTCAGGTATATAACGCCGAGCGGCCGGCGGACATTTATTTTGTAGTGCGCGCCGAAATTGTGTACCGACGCCAAAACAAAAAAACCGACGTAAACAGCGTCCGTAAATTACGCGGGCTTCGGCACGCGACGCGTCAATACGGACGACCGTTGAGAACGGGGAAGGATCGTATATGAAAAACGACAAACGACGAGAGGCTGCTGGACAATACACCAAACGAAAATGGAATCAAGGGAGAAAAACTACAGAGGAACATAACCGTTTACGGGTTTACGGAAGATGGCCGACCAAAACCGCCGCCGCCGTCGCCACTGCCGCTGATCGCCGGGATTTCACGCATGCGCATCGTGCGTTACATGTAACATAGCGCGTGCGCGCGCCCTCTGGCTCCGCGTTCACTTGTTGTGCACAACATGTTTTTGGCGGGAATACAGGAGTGTATAGGACGACAAACAATAACGGTATTTATACTTGGTGAATTTTTTTTAATCACTAATAATTTTTTCCATATCACAAAGAATGCAAATTTTAACGACTACTAGAAATGTGTAATATATAAATACTAAACGGACTTAAAATTTGCTTAACGTACTTACCTGCTACTTGAAAATTAATTTTCGTATTGTTGAGATTGTTTTATAATTATTACCAGTGGCGAAGCTACCTATAAGACAAAAAGACATTGTCTGACTATTTATTTTTACATTCTATTAATTATTAATTAGTTACTTTATTAACAAAAAACAAAACTATATATATATATATATATATATGTTTATATTTATTTATTTATAATATAAGTTTCAATACGCCTTATTCATAAATCATTCATAGGTCTACTTGTGGCGCGAGTCAAAAGTTAAAACTAATAAAGATATCGCCAGCAGAGACAACGGGTGTAGTGTGCCGGTAACGACTATTTTGGACAATTAACTTGTAGTCGTCATTCCGTGTTCCTTAATTGTACGTTGTTCCCGGTCAATGCCTACGTTTATGAATATTTATATAAATTTATACGTTTACTACGGGTGTTTGGATATAATTAATGTTTTTGTATACACAATTGCCTATTACAAAAAAAATTATTTTTAATTTATCTACCTTAAACCTAAACCCACACTCGCCATTGATCAATATTAAGTTTTCGTCATTGGATTGTAAAACGAATTACTATATTATATTATATACGCACTCATATGTCTCACTGGTTTAAAAGTATGGAAATCAAGATGAAAATTTTAAATTAATATATTATTATACAACGTTTATGGACTATAAATATTACAGTCAATAGCCATTTTCATACTTTTTTGGAAATTTTATTTTTGTATATTTTAAATAACAGGAGAGCTATAAAACCTACAGAGTTGAAACTGTTGTTTAAAATAAACTCTAAGACGTCACAAACGGTTTACGAAATAATAATAACATGACAATGATAAAATATTTTATCGTATAACGGTCGCTCTATTATGTTTTTTGCACCCCATCGTCGGAGAAGGCAAATACATATCTAATACGTTCATCAACGGTTTTTTCTTTGTTCCCTATACATACACATAAAACGGTTTGTTATATATTGAACATATGTTGTACCTTTTGACCGTATCATAATAGGCAAAACCAGAGGAACTTTAGCACTTTCAAGTTAACAATTTACACTCTTACGATAATTTTGTATGTTTAAACTCTAGAGTTTTACGAGTTAAAATTAAATGTTTTTATCTTAATTTTAAATAATATTATTCTGTCATGTTTATTGTCATCGATCTATAAAGTATTTTTTGTTTTTAATTAAGCTACATTTTAATGTAATAGCTACAATTCTAATGAGTTCAATGATATGCGAATGTAGCCACTTAGGTATACGTCCAAGTTAAAAATTCAGTTTAAACAAATAGGTATACATTGAGATTCAGTGATTTGCTTATATTATAAATAAAATGATGTTAAAAATAATTTTAAATCAACCGAGCTAATTTTAGATAAACGTTTAGTCTTTAAAAAAAGATTATGTTAAAAAAATGTTTAACACCTCCTAATCAGTAAAGTCGAACGGCGTATATTGTATAATTTATAATATATGTGCATATTGTTTAGACTAGGATTTGTATTCTGATTTATATCATGATAGATTTTTCAGATATATAGTAGCATTTATTTGTAGTAATATTTTAAAAGTAAAATAATCTGCAACTATTAGTTTAAACATAAATTTAAGTAGAAAAAAGTTTACACCGCATTTTAATTTGTTGATGAGAAAACTACTAGAAAATTTCGTCAAATATATCACGTCTTTAGCTAATAAATAATGAATACTAAGCGAGTATCTACAGATTTCACTTACAAAGTAATATGACAGGCGCGTTATAACTATAAATAAGAAATGCGTTTTTGTACGTATTTTAATTTGTGTACCCTAATCCAGAACACAATCTTCATGTTACTGTTAATACAAATATATTTTTATTGTATCCAGATAGCAAAAACACATTTTTTTTAATATTCCTTAATTAAATGTATTTAACTCCATAGCTCGATTACATTTATAGCCATGTTTATTGTATTATCAAGTCTTCGCGATTATAAGAGGATATATTGATGGCTATAATAAGTATAGGTACGAAATGTATTATGTGTGGTATATTTTAAATTGTCAGGCGTTAATAGCGAAGGGGTTGTAGAATATAAAAATATTTACTAATTTTGATCGTTTCTATTGTTTAAAGAAATAAATCGATTAGGTATAGAAGAACATTAGTTGACAAATGTTGATTTTAATTAAGTTCTTCATTAGTTTTTTTTTATAAATGGCATTTACTTACAATTATTCAGTTTTTGTATAAATACTTAAATTTTATTAAAGCCAAGATAAGTACAAATTTACTTAAAATGTGTGGCATTCCCTATTTTTAAAATAAATTTTTTGTATGGATAATGGCAATATTGTATTTTTTTCACACAAGATTTTATTACATTTAACTCAATATATGTTGCATATAAATATACGTATACTTTAATAATTATAATTTTCGATTATAATAAATTTAATTCGTAAAATTTACTTAACGACATTTTGTGATAAAGTGAAATAGAGGTACAAAGTATTTTATTAAAAATATCGTCAAAATTCTACTTCACGTACGTGATAAAAACAATTTATTTAATTCGACTACATGTACAAACCAAATGTATTAAATTTAATTTACATCTATTAAATTTCTTAAATTTACATATTATAAAATTTAAATATTAGCGAATGGTGACTGAAAAAATAACCAAAACAAAAAGTACTAATAACAACTAAATAATAAATACAAACACAAATTAATTTTTCTTTATTACATAATAGAATTTATTGTATCTTTATTAAAAAAACATAACAAACTTTGACTTAAACAATAGTTTTTAATGATTATATTTAGTGTATTTTTCTCATTTTACAATTGCCCGAAACAATCAGAAAGTCCTTGGCTTCTTCTCCACGCCGCCAATCGATTGGTATACCACGCCTAAAACATGAATAAAATAATTATGCAGTAGAAAATATTAAAATTCACGAATATTATATTAAAATGGTTTGTATATTTTTTTATAATTTTCATATTATTTATTGTAACTACTATGTGCTTATTGGATAATGTTCAAAGTTCATTACATGTTATACAAATTATGATGTTATTATTGTTTTAATAATTTTAAAAGAGATATAAATAACGCGTTACAATAATAAAACTATTCTAATATATATGTGTTTTTATTTTTTGCTAATCAAAGCCATACAAATTTAATAGAAAATACGTTTTAAAATATATAAAAAAAATTTACTTATTCCAGTTTTGGTATTTTCAACTATACGATAGAACATGCCGGATAACAATATTAAATATACGGAACGAAAAGTAAACATATTTTGATTATTTGTAATCAATAATTAAAAATTGCAGTTCCATTTGATGTATGCAATGTGTACTTTATATGTAATTATATATGAATATCCGTAACGTCGTGTTAGAATTTAAGAATTTAAAATCAAATACTTAGATGTATAATATAACTACATCATGATGTTTGTGTATTTTATTTTTATTTAAAATTCCAATGCATTTTTTGTTATCTAAATTTATGTTATCGTTTTGTTTCAATTTAAAAATAAGATGTGATAAAGTAAACATTTGTGTATTGGCATACAAAACTGTTGTTCATATTCTATTTTTTTCTTTTTTGAAAAGATAATTTTAATATCAAAAAATACTTTTATAGATTAAATACATTTATATTCATAAAATAAATTTCAAAAATTGGTATAAAAATATCGAAACTATTAATTAAAATTGCCGTACAAAAAAAATTAAAAGAAACTAATAGATAATTTTTAAAAAAATTCGGATTCTTTACAAAAGATTACCTAATGAAATACATTTAAATATACGATAGTATTGTATTGTATCTTTAATTGTATTAAAAAAATACAAATTGTTTCAAAATGATTGCCCTACTAAGTGCTAGCAATAAACATAAACTTTCTTTTGTTTCACTCGCTATAAAATCTGATAAACTATTGCGTCTCTACCTATTTATTATAATTATTATCGACTTTAAATTATTTTGCTTTCATAATTTCATATTATTAAACAGATTGCATATTTAGTTGTTAGTGTAATCTTGAGACATATATAATGTACATAATAATATAACAACAACCTAGTCTGTGTAATGATACGTATATTACTAAAATTTTGTCATTAAAATAATTATTATCTGCAGAACAAATACGATTTAATAGAATACCATCGCTGTTCAAGGTTGTCTATTACACATCAAAAACAATCGACACTTAAAATGTGTACCTATTATTTGACTATATTGTTCTTAAAAACCTATAAAGAATATGTCTGGACGCTGTTAGAAACGGTCGCGTATCACGTTTTTTATAATTTTTTAATAAGACACAATTGCGCAATTAAAAAGCTCCAATGTAGGTTAATACTTTATTATTCGCCATAAACTATCATAATAATAACGATAGTTTATTTTTAATGTTTTGAAATGTATTTTTTTTTATTTTTAGATAGTTAATGTTGAACAAAATGAAGTCATTTTTTACCTTCACGTCTATATCTCTCACTCCCAATTCCGCTGCGATTATCTCCAAATCTGTAGAATGGAAAGTTTTTACTTTATTAAATTGTGATTCCAATATTTCCAAAACTTCATCGGAGAGCGGTCTGTTATCATTTTCAGATTTGTTGGAAAAATCCATCGTTACAACTATCAAAAAAAAATTACGCATTTTTATTTAAAATATTCATGTACGATATAAATAAAATGTCATTACACTCGTGGCCTGTAGAAAACATGTATATGTGGTATAATTCTCCTAGCGTTTAGTATTTGTTGTGTTTATTATTTAAAACACAAACGATTAAATAAACAAAATTATTATTGTTATTCTATTTCGTTAAATACAAAATCATATAAAATACAAAAATTGTTAACGTTTTATTGGCTTTCTCAAAATAAACTTTATTCGTCACGTAATAAACCTTGACCGAGCTTTCGTAGCATTTATATAATTAGAAATTTATTTTTAACTTATTATTATTGTTTATTCAAAAATCTGGTAAATATTAACGTATTAGGTATACGTATAATAATTGTATTTAATTATTTAAAAAAAGCTGCGTTATTAGGTATGTTTTCTATGATATAATTAAATAAATACGAACTTAATATCCATAAAATATTTCACTGTCCATCCTATTAATTACGTATTTATTGTGTAATGAATATTTCTGAATGTGTTATATAAATTATAGCCAATATATAATTATAATATTATAGAAATGTAACATTATAAAAAAAAACATTTGTATAATATAAGCAATTGCATATTTAGTATGTAATAAATTATAATGACTAATAAGGAAGTAACAACGTTTATTCTTAAAAATCACAAAATATAACTTTCAATTAAGTTTTCATAAACATTCAATAATTATATTAAGGAGAATTCTAATTAAAATTTAAGGGATTTAATTTCATTTTTAAACGATTTATTTAGATAGCTGTTCATAATTGATGTAATTTACATTCCAACATAAATGGAAGACAGATATTTCTATTATTTATTTCGCTACGTCATAAATGTCATTCATTGCTATATTAACATGCAAATATACGAATAAACAACAATTATACCGATTAAAATGCTACATCCCATAAATCTATTTCGTAAATATTTACACTAATATTTTTTAGATATATTTTTTAATTTGCGTAAAAAACGAATATATTGTATTTATTAATATTATATTATTATAATATTATTGTATTAATATGATTTATAAAAATCTATTATAATCCATTACATAGTGAACTAAGAAAATGATAAAATTAGGAACTTAAGAATTTGTATTTTCAAAAGTAATTTTGTGTAAACACATTTCGTAAATATTTTTGATCGGTATTTAAAGTGCGCATATTAACAGTGGTGGATTTAAATATTAGTCGGTAAATTATATAATGTAGAGAGCTCCGGAATTATTAATTCTTTAATACATTTCTGCTCTAATTATCTATAAAAAAATTGTATTCATAAATACGCAAAGCGCGTTGACGTTATTTTTAAATATGATTTTCGAGACAAAATTACTCGAGCTTCGGAACTATTCATTTTAGAAATAACGAAACTTTTTAAAATCGCGCGATTTATAAAATGTAGATATTTACTGCACAATGAATATCGTTAAAATATAAATATATATTTCGACTTTTACATGGCTAATATAGTTGAAACAAATTTATGATAATAATTATTGCGGTTAAGATTAAAGAACGAAATTTACTGCATCAGCATTTGCCGACCAACGACTGTTAAATTCGCTACTCCGTATAAATATATTACACGGTCCACGTGGAATATAAGTATATAAAGATAAGATAAATTCTCTCGGAACGATTTACTGGTATTAGATGAGTGTGTATACCTGTAGTAAAATTGAAATGTTAATAAAATTTGTAGAATAAAACGTACGTAATACGCGAAATTTTTGTTTAAATTACTTAGCGTTTGTCATATACGTAAATTAATCGAATCCGTTCACTTACTTCACAGAAAACGACCTGGAGCTTTTACGAAAGGACAACGACGTTTCAACGTAATGCTTTTCATACGAACCGAAAGGTTTGAGCGCCCACGTGGAGGAGGTATACGTATTATGTAGTCGACAGAAAAATTTGCCGATTCGCCCACACAAATATAGCGGGTAATGTCTATACACGGATTCCCGAAGCGTCTAAAAAAAAAAATATTTCTCCGAGGACAATTTCGAAAACGTGTATTTAAACGGATCACGTCGTGCATATACCTACCAGCTACGGTTAACGGACTCGTTCTATTTTCTCGCACGCGAAATTGGCAAACTCGCTCGGTCTCCGGGCCGCTTTCGACGGACAGCAATCTCGCGGAACACGACGCGACGGACGGCGTACGTTACGAATGTGTTGTACGCGGATCGGGCTACGGGCACCACGAGAGTAGGTCGGATATCTTTGGTCCCCACTTCACGACACCTTCGTTATACGTGCGCACATACACATACACATACACACACACACACACACACACACACACACACACACACACACACCGACCTGTTGCTGTGCACCAGGAGACTTTTCTCCTCCTTATACAAATTAATTGGTATTAAATCGTCATCATCGTACGCGAGCCCCCGAGTAATACGTTCATGCCACCGGAAAGTATTCTCCGGCCGTGTGTTAAAATATACATATTATACAAGCGCATACATAAAAAAATATATATATATATACACACGAGTCGTGAGTATAAGTACGGATGGGTGAGTGCGGTAAATGGTGGTCGATGAATACAACGTGAACGTTACAATACAATAATTCGAGCTAAATTTTGCGGGGGAAAAAATAAACTATATGTTTATTGTGTTTCTTTTAAAAAACCTGCGCATAATTGATGTCACACGCAATAGTGTCAGTATATATATATATATATATATACGTGCACGAGTGATATGATATGACTATGTGTGTATGCGTAAATACACAATAGGCACGAGACTTTGTGTATAATAATATATTACATCGCGTGTACGTCCGGATTTATAAAATTTATAGGGAGCAATATACATACGCCGTTTAGCAATAATCTTATTTCGCTATCTGACTTTACGATTAATGTCTTACGCTTTTTATTTCTACAAAAAAATTGTTTAACGTGTGAAATGCGAGGACCATACGTTCGACACAAGACAAGCGAACTTAGTTTCAGGATTTTACAATTTTTATCACATAATTCTTAAACGAACGGATAAGGTATAATGTATGTTTTTTATTCGTGTGCTCGTATATGCCATATAAAATACGAAGACCTGAACGTAGCGAAGTCAATTTCTAATTTTTTTTAGAATTTAAAATAGCGTAAATACGTTAGGTCGTCGTAATACATTTTTTGTTCTTTATTTATTTGACATATACCTAAAGGTACAATAAGTATATTGAATATGGGTAAAAAAATACAACGTAATATATATAGTAAATATTAAGTTGTAACAACAAACTAAATAATAATACGTATAATGCGCTGATACGCTTTGTGTAGATCATCCATCGGTGATGATGCTCGAAAATTTCGCCATAAATAATCAACTTTTCGCCACCTTTTTTAGAAACGCCACCAGAGGTAATTACTGCCCATCCATATTCTCCCTGAATACGAGCCTGGTGAACGTACCACTGTTGTTTGTTACAGCGATCGCGTTCGGATTTAGATTTTAGTCGTAACATTTAGATACCGTACAGCGTGTACTTATATATGTGTCCGCATTTTATTTTTAATAGATCGACACGTCGGGTACGTACGCACGACGCTGTACACGAAATACCGAGTTTAATCCCGTTAAATGTCAGCTACAAAATCGAATTGCGCGCACGTACAATTGAACCTTTGAATCGGACACGTCTACAGTATTATTATTGTTTTTCGAATTATATGTATACCATACACCGTTACTTTTACGTTCCGCGTATTGTCGTAAAAAGTAAATATTTCTTCGCGTTGATTGTTAAAAATAATAACTGGTCGTAATTTAATTTCGCGAATCCATCGATTTTTATTTTCCAAATTCGTTTCTAAATTCTCGTATATCCGAATATAAATAAACGAATTTGACGAGGTTACGACAAAACGCGTTGAGATAATAGATTTATATTAAATATCTAACAGATCTTTTTGATGAAATTATAATTAGACGTCGATGAGATAATAAAATTTGAATTCGGGAGACTATGCGGATTTATATTGAAGACCAGCTATAATAATAGACGTATATTTAACGCTACGTAAACATGTTGACTATACTCCCGCATTGTAAACGTTTATACCTACGCTATGAAAATAATAAATTAATATTTATGCTCGAAGTAATTGTTGTTAATGATTTATCGAATTCGTTTATGTGGCCCATCGGAAGTAAATAATTTAAGAGTTGTAAATTTTATTAGTGATTTTTAAATCTGTTTCGATAATAAAATAATCGATATTATTTTTTAAAAAAAATATTCGGCAACTACGTTTTTGCATTTCGTTACATATTTGACGTGTATGAATATTTAATATTTTGCGTTCATTTGAAACATTTTTACCGTATTTTGTTTTGTATGTTCAACCTGATTTTAGATACGTTCGTTTTGTCTAATATTGTTATTGTTTCATTCACGTAATATATATGTTATATATATCTTATCGTTTCGTATACGAGATTAACTCATCAAACACGTAAAAACGATTCTACTCTATGAAGGTCTTAACAAAAATACGAGTGGACTATATATAACCGATATGATTTTTTGCCAACTTAATTGATTATGTGTGTACAAATTATAATAAACGACTCAATTGTTAATTTGGTATACAATTCGGCATATTGCGGTATATTTAGTATAGTAGAAAAATCGTTCTTTTATTTTCACCAATAAGAAATGTACACTACATATAAACAGCTTTATGAATTCTACTCCCAATATGGTTTTAATTCTATTGTAATATTTTTTAAATCGTTAAAAATATATATATATATATATATATAATTATTCCGGTCTAACGTGTATATATAATGTTTACACATAATGTACAGTTAATATATGCGAAACGTTCCCCGGAGTCGTGTAAAAACACTGTAAGGTTCTACATGGCAGATATATAAATATATAGTCCAATTTAATATTAGCACAAAGCATCAATGAAAAATGTACATTGAACGACATTTTTTAGCGGAATTATTAAATAGCTAATAATAATATTACACGTGAACGTATCGTATAGTGATAATAAATTATTTTACAGATTACGTTTCAAATTCTTTACAATTTCATTCTTTAAATGAGAATTTATTAATCAACGGTTTTTTGTTCTTGAAAACTTTTACGTCCGTACGATACATAGTTACTCGGGATTTAATCGAATTCATTATCACCGCTATATATATATAATTAATATTATGTATTAGTAATTCTTCGTTTCGAGGACCCTTATCGAATATCGTAATACATTATTATTTTTAATAAACAAAGTACGCTGTTAATGGGTGTACACAGATGAAAGCGAACTACATCTGACCATAAACACGTATATATTAATATTATATTATACGATACGTATATATATATATATATAGGCTATTGATATTGTGATCACAATACAGCCTATTATGTTACATGATACTTGTGTTTAAAAAGTTAACCGACACCGGGTACAGAACGCGGTTAACGATTTCTCCGACGTACCTGTAGTGTTGTTTACACTGCGGATTGTTTAAGAGGACATTAACACTTGTCGGATACAAACCTGAAGAGTTATCGCAGCTTGTTGTTCACACGCGCAACCAGATTCGTTAAAATTAAATTAACTTCGTAAGTTTCTAAAAAATTGTCCGCACGTTATTTTACTTACGCACGTTCGTGTGCGAATACACGTATATTACATGTATGATATGTATATTATGACATGGCTGAGTCATAGTCGTGAAATAAACGATCACAATTACACACGCATTACACCACTCGTAATTCAATTTAAAACGTACGCGTTTACTATTTAGAATTTATTTATATATTATTATTGTTTACTTAGAGATAAAACTACCGAAGTGCAGAGTATCTTTATAATACAATACATTCGACACAATATCGAAAGGTTATCAATTTTCATTTACTATTGACGAATTGATTTCAAATACCAAATCATTCGCTGTCATAGATATTAAAAACGCCCACCGCATTGCACCGCGTCAAAATATATAATTTACGCGACCGAAAGCTAATGACGGAAAGTTCTCACGCTGGTTGAGCGATATAAACCATACCGATTATTGGTAGTGATCGCCCGTTTATTCTCTTTTTATATATAACTGCAAAATCTCAGAAGTTAACGTAATAATTCGAGGAATATGATTAAGTAATTGACGTATAGTTTTGAAAAATTTCCGTATAGAAAATAATTTCACAAAAATACGCGCTTGATTATATATATATACAAGATGTAGTTATAGAGATACATATTAAAATACTTGATTACGTGTTTTAAGTACAAGGTTAGTAGAAATAGTGTACACTGTATCGAAAATATGTTTTGATTTCAATAATAACATCATGTTATTTTTGTCGTTTGAAAGAATAGAATTTAGAACTTGTCTTTCTCGAACACATACTTATTATTTATCGTGAAAATAAAATGACGTGCTTATTTTAAACAAAGCCTACGCGTAAACATCTAGTACCTAGTGTTCTAAAGAAAACAGTTTTTTATACGTTATTGTCCCTCGACGGCTCGACGTATTTAACCTACCCACATACTACAATCGTGTGCATGTACCACACCTAAACTCATGTATAACTCTTTGATACAATTAGACAAAAGTTAAGGGGTCTCGTCAATTAAAGCGAGAGAACAAAAATACAACCGAAGAATGATTTTAAACGCATTTAGCTGTTTATTAGGTTATTTGAAAAATTCACTTAGGAACGCGAATAGTAATATTTTCACGTGTAATTAACCACTATAAGTTACGAACAATTTGTAATCGACGGTTTTAATACGGCTCAACGAAATCATAATACTCGAATTATTTAGTATAAATTTTCGTAGATCGTAAATTATAATTATAAATTAAAGGCTTTGAACATTAGCCAATTTAACGAAGGATAAAAACATAAACGTTAAAATTAGAAATAATAGTTATGTTATTAATTATATTATTATTAAAAATTAGGCTAGCGTAGTTTATTATATACGAAAAATGTAAATTAAATGGTATGCCTTTTATTCGCAAAATTACTCGGGTACGTAAAAAACGTATGTAGGTACGCACAATAACAAATAGTAGCTCACTTAACCTAATCGTAGATAGAAAATAGAAAGTCCTAAATATTATACGAGTATACTATATAGATTATACATGTGACAATATTCTGAATAAAACGCACATTTGTTATATATATATATATATATATAGAAACGAAGATTAAATGACCGTATTATAAGATTATACATTAATAAAAACAATAAGTCGATTAACAAAGTTGATAAATGAGAATAAATATGACGAAGTAAATGACGGGAGAAATACATATCCGTATACGACGTATTATTCGAAAAAAACAGCGCCCAGAAAATAAAAGCCAGTAATTATAATATTATTTTTGACGGGTTTGTTTACCTATTCATTATACTAGGCACCGATAATAAATAATGATACTAAATAAGCGTACGCTATCATTCGAAAACGAATGACCATGTCCGTCAGCGTTTCGTCAGTTACTTTATTATAATGTTAATGGTTCAAGGTAAATGAAAAACGACGATTTAAAAACAAATTTGTATCCGACTTGTCCCATTTACGTTGGAAACCCCGGATATAATATAATTGAGTTTTAAAGTTTAGGCGATATATAATGAAAAAACGGTACCGTTTTAGTTTTTATGAAATTTCGTAAAAACTTAGAGCGTAACTTAACCTCTTATCTATATATACACAAAGGAAAACTATCTCAAAGTTTCCAACGAGGTAATCACCAAAACCATTGGTTCAATTTGATGGATAGTCACAAGTACGCACGCAGAACCGACGGAGTACCATAGGCTATTTACGATTCTCTTATCTCATCGTCGGACAAAAGGAACGCCGAAACAAAACCAAAACGGCCGCGATACAGAACAATTACCGGACGGGTCGTTGGCAAAAGACTTCGGCGGTCACTACTAAAATACATACATCGCGGGCCGGGAAAATACCCGCAGTAGCTCGTCGTCAACAAATATTTCGTCGTCGTTACTGGGCGGGTCATAACGAGTACGTCGATCGACTAGAATAAATACGCCGTGTAAATAATATTATTTTCGTCCGGGCGAAATTGAACGACAACGTTGTAGGCGGATTCGTGTGATGTGTGTTTGTGACCCAAATGACGCGTCTATCTCTACGTGTTTTTAATATCGGAAAACGTATGTTTGTATAAAATGTTCGCGCACATTTTATGGTAATTTTGTTTGCAATTGACAAACATAATATGTATCTAATCGCGTTTCAATCAAACCGTCGAAATTCTTTCATATTTATTTTCTAGTCTGTTGTAGACTATATATATATATATAAAATTACCATTTTACATACCGGTAAACAAGAACTCTGTCCGAGTGCTCTACGAATATGATAACGTAATTATAAAAACATTAGCTTTCGATCCTAATACACATTTTTTTCCTTTATATATCACGCTTAAATAAATGAGTCTATTCTAAAAAAGTTCATTCCGTGGTCATTCGCGTTGGTCAAAGTACATACGCCCGTCGAATGGCTGATATCGCCACCAGCCTTATATTTTGCGATTTTTTTTTCTATATTTTCTATATCTGGCCTAACCGGCCATCCTTTCGTTTACCATTTTTATTTCGACAAATTAGTACTTTTCGGCTCGGTAATTTTATAATTGAAACTCGCAGGAGAATATCGCTCGACGTAGTTTGCGTAACGTCCCATAAAAAGATATCAACGCGTGTATATCCAAATAATTCGAACATTTGCGGGCGCCATTTATTGTTATATACGCACGCTCGAATTAACTAAACAAAAAAATATTTCACACGGTATTAATTCCGGAACAATTTCTACTTTCTAGTGTACTTATTGTTGTCTAATGTGTATTATAATAGAATGGAATCGTGTGAATTCTCTGTTTATACGTAATATATATATACTAACTGCGATTACAGTTACACTAACCAGTTGCATTCATAGTTTTCAGAATTCAACAGTTAATAAGAAAGCTATTTTTAATATTAAAATAATTATCGTAATATTATAGTTTTAAATCCATACTTGATGTGACTAACATCAGCTTAGATGTGTACACTTGTTAATCAAATTATTTCAATATTCTCGTTGTTGTTATTATTATTTATTATCGTAGTTTTGAACTAACGTATTATAATCTATCATATTTTATAAACGAAAGGAATATTTCTAAAGTACTTGCACGCTACAGTAATATACAATATGGGCACCAATTTTATAAAAAATCACTGAATTTAGTTTTTAAGGCCGTTGTTCGTGTTTTCGGACCGAATATTATTATCCTTTTAAACGTTTATAAATAATAATAATATCGTGTCCGGAAGTACAAACAACCGTAGTTACTAGTTAGTAAATAACGTATAATAGCGGTAGCGTTCACAATGCTTTTACGATTTTGATTTTCGTATCGCGAATATTTAAATAAGGCGATTGTTATGAAAACAAATCTTATTCGCTACATAATTGAATTCTCTTTTCTGCGTCGTCACAAAACAGATTAATGAATTTCAATCGTTAGATTGCCGTTGTCCATCGTCGAAGGCACGGCTTCGAGTCATGAAACTGTCATGTTAATGCGAGTATACCTAATAATTGTTTTAGTGTCTAACAAATAAATAGTGACGATCCTGTTTTTTTGTGAAAATTATTCAACTTTAAACGCAAAATATGTAATAGCTATAGAAATTACATTTCTTAACGAACTGTAAATTGTTTTGAAATGTAATTGTCCACCTGTCACGTTAACCATAAGCGGTGTAATAAGAAATTGACGGAATTACAATAAATTAAAACAAAAAGAATGCCGCATAGAAATATCAAATAGGTATCGTTAAAAGCTACTTTTAAAAATATTAAAACGACTTGATCGTATTTAACGTTAAAATTATACAAATTTATAATTATAATACGGTAACGGACAAACGTTACGGTTAATTATTAATTCGTTTTATACGAAATATGTCCTCGACGATTTAAGAAAATTTTAAGACGAGCAAGTTTATTTGAAATTCACGACGTCTTTAATCATGGCAGGGCACTTAGAATGTTAGTTTGTAACGTTAAACAACTAGTTACTTTATGTATATAATAACACGTAGTTAGTTATATTTTACACGAGACACATCTTATGTTAATTTAAACAATTAATCACAACGCGTTCATAATCAGTCATTTTCAAAAGTTGGTTACGCGTATATTTTAAATCGCGTGTATAAATAGTTTACGAGCCTTGTGCAAAATTTCTAATCGACAAACTGATCGCGATCACTAGAGCGCTAGTAGTTACAATGTTTTTGATAACGTTTCTGTTTGAAACGTTTATCAAAATTATTAATTTATGTAAACGCGAAGAACGCCCGATGTTAAGAAGATACGAGAATACCGAAAACGTCTAACCGGCAGCGCTTTAGCGGTCGGGTTTGGAAATGTTTTCGCTTCAAACGGACGAAACATTTTAGGCGGCCCGCGTGAATGTGGGGCGAAATCGCTGGACCTTATCTATGAAGACCACATTTTAGTGGAAAAATCGAATTCGAAGTCGCGAGTGTTCGTGGCCTGTAGAAGTACTTACGAAAAGTTGTAATTTATTAAAATGACTTCGCAAGCAGTATCTAAAGGAAGTTTCCAACCGGTAACTTTCCACCTTTATTAGACGTACAATAATATAAATATACGAGTATTTACCGTTTCGCGTAACATTAGATTTATAAATGTCTCGTAATGGTTTATTATTTGACGTATAAACCAGGATCACGTTTTGTTTTTTTAACGAATTTCGTAATGGTTTTCGTTAAAACTCGAGAATATGTTCATAAAAATGTTTTTACCAGAACCCGTACGGATTACTTACATTATTCATTTATCGTAGTTTAATGAAATATTGTAATATGGCGTTCGTAATCATATCTATATGATAGTTTTAATATGATGTTTGTATCGATATATAGGATTCCGATGTTCACATCACATTTGACGACCAACAGAAAATTAATAAATTTGCTAGACTCAATGCTCGAGTTGAAGAATATAGGGACGAATTAAAATCGAAAGAAGTAAGTCGATTGAAAATTATTACAGGAATTTTTTATTTGTCGGAATGAGAAACATGTTGTTTTATCAAAAGAAAAATATTGACGATATTTATGTTTTATTTTGTAATCTATTTAATCTGTATTGAAATTTGGTCATTTTACCTAGTGTAACTACTCCCTTAAAATTCTAAAAAAATTATCGGTTTTGACTATAAGAATTATACATGTGATTTTGATAAATTTTGTAACATTACTGATAATGGTATGTCTACTGATAGCGACTAAGAATAGTGGACAATGTATATTATGTACAAAGTTGCAATTTATATTAATTTACCTGGTGTCACGGACAAAAAATATATTTATTAAAAAAAAAAAATACAACGGATTACATAGTTTCAGTTATTTTAAGTATTTAAAATTGGATACAAATAATTTATTATTTACTCCTTTTAAAAAAGATAAAAATTATTAAATTTTAGTGACCTCATCAAAAATTTACTAATCCAAATTTAATACGAAGTAGAATTAAAAAATTTACATTTATTTTCTGTAGAATGTATATCAAAATTATTGTTTTGTTCAATACCTATGTTGATGCTTAAACATGTTAATCAACAAATTTTACTTAATTGTTTTAAAATTTTCCTTTATACTTAAAAATATCACTTATAATTAAATTTAATTCGCAATGTGCTTATTTTTAACTATTCTATTGTGAAATTTTAATACAAGGTATTTTATAGTTTTCTTAATTTTGTTTTTAATTCAACAGAAAATATAATTTTTGTTTAGACAATATTAAAGAATCTGGAAGATGCTTCTGAAGAATTGTTGTTATTAGATGAGGATGATTGTCCAAATCTCCCATACCTTTCTGGTGAAACATTTTTATTATATAACTTGGAAACTGTTCAGGTATTTATATTTAAATATATTTTTATAACATAATTTTTAAATCAACTTGAAATTTGGGTAGAATCATTTGGAAACACTCAAAGAATCCATTGGGAAAGAAATGAAAGCCATTGAAACAAAAATCAAAGATAATTTATCAACAATGAGCGATTTGAAAACTCATTTATATGGAAAATTTGGTAACAATATAAATTTAGAAGCTGAAGATTAAAAATAGGTCTTTTTTATTTATTCCAAAATGTAATTTTATACTAAAACATTAATCACAAAAATATATATTTAGAAAAAAATTGTAACACAGCCTTAATTTATAATAAAAAAATATATAAATTAAATTAAGATAAAACTGTGTATTTTTATCTATATACTTATTAAAATAAAATAATAAAGTAACAATAATAAACAAGAAACATAATTATATTATAAAATGCGTTGCTTTTTCACTGGTTAATGGTTCATTACTAAATATAAAAATGATTTGTACTTTATATGCAATTTTTTGAAAGTTTAGCATTTTGAATGAGAATGTCAAAATAAATTAAAATGTTTAGTTTTTATAATGAATTATTATGAACATAGTGAAATATTGTTATATTAGAATAAACCAATTAAAAAAAAAGAAAATTATTCGTTGTACAGATTGTTTTGTGTAATAGTTTTTTGGAACTGTTGTTCAATTGTCTTGGATACAAAACGAATTATAAAAATAATTATAGTCTATCAAAAATGTACTTGAATTTAAACTCGTTAGAATTAAAATTAATTAACTGCTGATATGTTATCACATAATACAATAATAAGAAATAAACATCATATATGTATAATGATATATCTTAATGTCCATGATGCACTGACAACATCAGTGGTGTTACTGTACCACATACTAAGCACAATAACTGGACTGGGTTAAAAGTATCGCTTCCATCCCTAGAAGCTTTGACCATTAGTTCTGGAAGTACATGAACTGTAGCAACATACAAAAATGTTCCTGCACTAAACAACATTGCAGCTCCTGTGGCATTCATGGATGACAATGTTTCTTTACTTTCCTAAAATATATAACGATTTATTATAGCAGTTTTACACCCATTATTGTACCTAATATAAATGTCATTTAGCACAAATAGATATGAATCAAATGAAATATTGTTACTTGCTTACAAACCAGAACCTAATAATTTATATATTTTATTAAACTTAACTCTTCCTTGTGGGTACAAATAGTTTTACCCATCTCTGAATAGTGGAAAAAAGCACCGTTTCGTAATATATTGTTTAAGTAAAATTGTTAATTGTCACTGACATACTATATTAAAAATTAATTATACAGAATCTGGTATAAAATTATAAACATGGTTTACATTGACCACAAAGATACGATATAAGAAACATGGTTTTTCAATTTTGTAGATATTGTTAAAATTATTTAAAATTAAATTAAAATACCTGTCCGATGCAAAAGAAAGTGAGTAACGCACCAATTGGTGCTGCCATAGAGAACACTAATAAATGTTTACGTATCCGTTTTTTGTCAAGCCCATGATGTAATAGTATTGTAACTAAACCAAAGGCAGCTGGTGCTTTATGTAACATAATGGCGACGAAAACTATCATTTCCACTTCTGTATGAGTTGAAGCAGCAGCAGCACCTAGAGCAATACCATCAGCTGCTGCATGCACAACAAGTCCTAGAGTAGCTGTCATGCTACCAGAATTACGATCAGTAAATCCGGCTTCAACATCTTAAGGTACAATTAAAATAATAAGTATAAGAATTATATAGATTAATTAGATATATTTTTTACCTCTAGTATATTTCGAAGATAATTGATCTATTAATAACATTAGAGAAAATCCGAGTACTAACGTAATTCCGATTATTGAATGAAAATCTACGTTACTCAAATCTACTTCAACTGTCACATTATCAATGGCTGCAAAGATGAAGAAATTTAAAAGTGGTATACAAATGACATAAGACGATAAATTGAATCAATTATTCGTCAATGTTTGTAATATTAACTGTATTTTTAAATGTACGTCGAGTAAACACACTTTTGTGCGAAGTAACAGTTGAGTAAAGAGAGTGAATTCCTTCAGGTATTATCACGGCCAATGCGGTGCCAACTAGAAGACCAGCTCCAAATAACGATATCAGTTCTAATTTGGCCTACAAAAAACTAATACGTTATTATGACAACAATGACAATTCATGTGCAAAAGGGAACTTACTTCAGACATGGACATTACCAATGGGACACTGCCAGACAAGTAACTGGCCACTAGCATCAGGACTGACAGCAACACAAGAAACGTAGATTCGTCCATGACAACGTCAAATATATTCAAATCTATAGTTTAAATATTAATATAATAGGTAAGTATGGTGGTTGGATCGACGTCTTTGAATAATTCTACCAAGTGGTAAACGACGAAACGTGATTTGTTTTTTTGTTTGACACGTACAAACTGTGTCTATCCATTTGATTGACGTATGTTTGAATAATTGAGCACGCGCTTAATTACATAGCGAATAATATATTTCGGTCATGACAAAACGTACGGAGATGATAAAAAAAAATAACTCGATTACTCATTGTGATCTGCAGCTGTTAAGACACTCCAGTATTAATGGATCATATGAATTGTGTTTTCAACGTTTTTCTCGGATAACGTAGATTGAATGAGCACAGAGGAAATGGATGGTCGATACGAAAAATGCTCGCGAACATATACTGTAAAAAGCATATCGGGCGGCGGCAGCTAGCGCAAAATCAGACACCAGCTGCTGCCGTGGCTAGCGTCGATCAGTCGACGACGACGTTGTTGATAATGTTTGAAAACAAACGACGCGGCTGACGAGCCGCACGTCGCGTTGGCGGCACTGCTGTACGTTGTGGCCCCCGCCGCGCACTGCCCTCTGATCACGGGTCAACTTGTTCCCGCATTAAATGGCGTCGTTCGCCACCACCCGTCCATCCATAGCCGACTCACTCATACACGCGTGTACGCACGCTCGACGGTCGCCATTTTCCTTGCGCGTAGAACGCACGGAGTGCGTGCGACGACGACGACATATTTTTTTTTCCTACTATAAACAATAACAAACAAAATGGCGTCGCCGGCAGATTACATGAAAACAGACGAGGACGAAGACGACGCGAAGCTAGTGGATCGTACTATATCCGTTGATATGCCGTGCGAGATCGTTGAGACCACCGTTGTGGACCAGAACGGCCGGCAGATCATGATGACGCCGGTCCAGGGACTGGTGAAGAACGACAACGGCACAATGATGGTTCACACGGCTCATCATCATCATCATCACGACCATCACCACCATCAGGATCTGGAAGACGGTCAGCTCACCTACGTTTACGAGAGCGTCGTGCCACAGGAGCTGTACGCCGAGCCGGAGAGCCCAGGACCGTCCAGGTAAGACACACGTACATATACACACGAACTTCGTCTTTAAAAAAACTTTGATACTGTAGTTATCGTTCAAGTAGAACTGGTCTATATATTCATATTTTCGACGTGCCTAATTGATACGAAGATCCTTGGGTTTTTACGGAACGTCGATAAAATTAGGAAAATGGACGGCACCATAAAAAGTGATAGTAGTAGTAGTAGTAGTAGTAACATTCTATATAACCCAATTTCAGTATTTTCTGAATGTACAGCGATCGCAGTTTTTTTCTATTTCTTCGTTTTTATTAAGTTCACGCAGCTATAAATAACGTAGCCTTGTTACTGATTACAGTGGGTTACTGGATTTATTTGGGTCAATATCTATTTGTCTCGAATGTTGTTTATTCCCTATCAGTTATATTTGTTAGTAATTACGGTTTTCATGGATGTGAAACTAATCAAATTGTAATTGCCAAGGAAAGCCGATTAAAGTTCAAACTTATAGTGGTTGTATTTTATCAGACTATAACAAGAATTTGGATTTAACGTCTATTTTATATCATCGCTATTGTCTTTACACTCATGTTTTCATGTCGAATAATTTATTTAAACAGTTTCGATCAATTTGAAATTTGTATGGTACATTAGTCGATATTTTTTTTTATGAAATAATAATTATAATAAAAATGTTAACCTATCATGGTCCCCATGTTTGCGCGTGTATTCTATTAATATTTTGGAATATGAATAACGATCGAAGTTTATTTTCTAAAAGTCGTTAATTGGAAAACTTATTTTTTAAACTACAAATTAATTTAAAATAGTTATCTATATTTTTAATGTATCCTAAAAAATTATTAAGATACATTTTATGTATGATAAAAGAATTTTTTATAATTCAAAAATTATCCAAATATTGAATTGAACTTGCGTATTACTAATAAAATTGGTAAACAATAATAATGCATAAAAGAAATAAGTAATGCGCTTATATCCAAGAAATATTTAATGTTTCTAAATTTATTTTAAATTAAATTAAAAATTGTTTTTATTTATTGTTATTTATATGTATTCAAATTTTAAATTGTGTCATAATTTTTCTATTAGATTTAAAAAAGATAATGTCGAAGGAAATTATTTAATACATACTATTCCACCATCACCACCTGAACCTATTCCAATTGGCCGTCCAAGGAAATGGGAACAGAAGCAAGTACAAATCAGAACATTAGAAGGAGAATTTTCTGTAACAATGTGGGCTTCTGGTACAGATGATGGTAAAGAATCATAATATACAATGCTTTTGATAATTCTACATATTTAATATTTTCTTAGTGTAAAGTAATTCTTTATATATAATATAGATTACATTTTAGAAGAAGTAAGCAACCCTGAACCCGATCCTCCTGATCCTGATTATGAAGAATATATGACTGAGCAAACTATTTCAGAAGAAATACCCCAAATTAATCTTAGTGATCCTAAACAACTTGCTGATTTTGCAAGGTATGTAGTTAATTTTTATGACGATTTTATTTATGTTATTGTTCTGATTCTAAGATTTAAAGTGATGGAACTTTTCTTAGACCTGGCCATAAGTCAAAAGTAAAAAAGTCTTATAGTACAGAAATGATGGATCGTACTATTGCGTGTCCAAATAAAAACTGCTCAAAAATGTTTCGCGACAACTCAGCTATGCGAAAACATTTACATACTCACGGACCTCGTGTTCACGTGTGTGCAGAATGTGGTAAGGCATTTGTTGAGAGCTCAAAATTAAAACGTCATCAATTAGTACATACCGGCGAAAAACCTTTTCAAGTAAGTTTAGATAAAATTAATTTAATTTGTTCATTTACTTAAATTAATTAAACTCAAATTTTCTCTTAGTGTACATTTGAAGGTTGTGGTAAAAGGTTTTCATTGGATTTTAATCTTAGAACACATGTAAGGATACATACAGGTGACCGACCATATGTGTGTCCATTTGACGCATGCAACAAAAAATTTGCCCAATCCACTAATCTAAAGTCTCATATCCTAACACATGCTAAAGCAAAGTATATATTAAAAGTTGTATTATTATAAATGGTAAATATTTAAAAAATATTCTTTCGTAGCAGACATATGTCCCGACCAAGACCTAGTTCAAATAGATCAATGAACCAGGTACAAGATGATCTAAGTCAACAATATGTTAATGTTGAAATACCTGAAGTTGATCATCAACATTTTATTGTATATGCTGAATAGTATTGTTATTAAAGTAAAGTAAGTTAAGATTTTTCGTTATATTTATGAATAATAATTAAAATTTTTTACTTTATTGGTTATATGATTTTAGTTATTTAAACTGATATCAAATTTATTATATGCAGTAAACATAATTTTTTTACTCTATAAAACTATTATAAAGTCGTTAATTTTGAATATTTAAATGTAGATAATGTAAATATCTCATTTTGCCAGTTATTTTATGTTTTAAATGAATTAAGAATTAGTCGGATAATGTTGATAATTGTGTTACATTTAAATTAGGCATACGAAGGGTTTTTGAGTTTTCCAACAATTTTAACTTTTGAATAGAATATAAAAGAACTAAATACCAAAATATCATAAAATTGAAATAAACTATGTTTTTTAAAAATTAAATTTTGAAGGGACAATAATTTTCTCAGAATCATAGAATTTGATGATTTATTCTTATGGCTTTTGAATTAAGGTTATTATTGAACGTTTTTTTTTGGTAGAAATTATTTTGAATTTAGATAATCCTGCCAAATTGGTGCTCCATATTCACTCTTCATGATAAGAGATGATTGGATTTTTATTTCATATATATATTTTTTTTCAGAAGTAATGTAATGATTGTTTGTATTTCAAACAGTGTGACTGAAATCAAAACCAACTCTAAAAATGAAGTTTTGCTGCTGAATTTTGTACATATCTATATTTAGTAACGAGTAAAGTTAGACTTATTCGAAATACCTATTTTACATTGTAATGTTAAATTTCGTCATTGCGATAAATTATTTGCTGTTTAAATATAATTTGTATTTTATGAACCCTCATTACTTATTGTGTGTTTGTTAATACTGGATATTATATATATATATATATATATAATTAATTTGACATAACAACTTTTTAGTTGTTAATAAGACTGCAAAAATAATAGAGCAAATAATGTGAGTTAAGTTTAATTCCTTTTTTTGTATTGATAAGAAACTTAATTTGTACGACTTGCAGTGATCATATTAGCTAATCATTTACTATGATGTATATGTCTGTATAATTATATTTTTTAATGTAAAGATAAATTATATTTTATTATACTACGTATTGTAAATATTATATTTTAATTTGACTTTTATATATATAGTGGCTAAAATATATGAGATGGTTCTGCTAACACCAGTAAACCGTAAATATATTATTTACAATTTGTGTAATGGTTACCACTGATTTCGAAATTCTGCATTGTATAATTTTAATGAATTAAACGAATCATATTATGAACGAATATAGTATGTAATATAAATTTATAATGTATAAACTGAATTATAAAAAGAAGGGTTTGTGATCACTCTTGGGACGATTAATTCAATATTTGGTTACTATAGAATATTTTACGGAGACTGAAAACGCGTGTAATTTTATTTTTAACGCGATGCTATACTTATTTCTTAAGTCAATCCTAAGAGTAGTACCGATTTATTTTTCACGATTTTTCTTAATTAGAAATAAACACTTATGTTTCCAAAAATTCGTTGGTCGAACAATAAGCGTTAATTTAATGTATTACGTTATATATAAATAAAGCCGAAAGTATGATCGGTTTGTTTATATTTATTTTTATAATATATAATATAATGTAAATGTATATTGTTTTTTTAAACTCGTGAATTTGGAAATTACTTAAGAATATCTACTATTTTTAAATTTTATTTGGAGTATTTTGGTTGGTTCGAAGTACTGCCTTCAGGCTTTCTGAGCCAGTGAGGGTATTGCCGATAACATGTGGAGTATTTTGGTACTTGGCTATTATCAGCTTGTGCTTTACAAGATGTGGTTATTACGTAACAAGATTTTTAGTACTGTATTTTACGGTTTACGACAGTCATACGTTTTTTTCGTCTAATAATAATTATGAAATTATAAATTCATAAGATTTTCTTATAGTTTAAGTTTAATCCTACGTGTCCGTTTAATTTTATATAATTGGTATTGTCGATGAATCTCGACTTGTTTCATAGATATTTGTTTTAAAATTGGTTATACGTCATTATTTGGACTCTGAAATTAATATTTTTATATATATATTTTTTTTCTTAATACAAATTAATTTATGTTGCGCAAAATTTGACAGTACAAATTTAATTTTCAATAATTTTGGATAATGACACAATCGTCATTTTCAAGTAATTAGCGTGTTTTTCTAATTTTTGTAAGTTTTATTAATTACATTTTTCTTATATAGAGTAGTTGGACTTTTTTTTGTAACGCGTTTTGTTTGATCTAAATATTCCAAAATACTTATAATACGACATTTACTTTAGTGCCTAATCTTATTTATATAAATATACTCTTTTTTTTTTATATTTTTGAAGATAATTAGGTACAAGAGTTTAAATGTTTAGAATTTCGACGTTTAAATTCTCGAGTCTGTTAATTTTTTGATTTGAAAATCCCGCGTAGGGCACTAGGACTAACTTACGGTATAAAAAATATCGATCGTCTTCGCGCGTAAAAAGTGATAATATTTGAAACTATACGTTCGACTACCCGAAATTTAAATACGAAACGTAGTGGCAGTGGTAGTACGCGGCCGTATTGGCGTTTTAATAATAAATTCGAAAATCGTCGGTCGCGATTTTCTTCAAATAACGTTATGGTAGTTCGACATATGCCGGAACTACGTTGGTATACCAAATACGCGAGGCGACGATCTTGACCCGTATACGTTTATAAATTACCTTTAGCACCGCCATTTACGACGTGTAAGCGTGATCGACACGCTCGTGTCTATGTGTATATATATATATGGAATCAACGTCGATCTTGCGAACATATTATATACTATTCTTCACGACGCCGTAGTTTCAAAATATTACGCTCGAGGGTCGTTAAATCGTTTATAATTCGTTAATTCGCATCGGTCAACGACGAAACGTCCGGTAGATTAGACCAATACACGTACGCTCTCCAAAATTGTAAACGAACAATTCGAGTACGACGTTTGTACGTAGCGCGTTTACCCTCGTTATTAAGTGCGCTTTCGGAGAGCCGGGGTGAATCCCCCAATTCCGATCGCGGTAAACGTAGTTCCAGTTAAAATTATTACGACTTAAACGCGGACCGAACGGTCAATTTATCCGACACGGGCGAAAACGCGAAATACTCTCGTCCCGAGTAAACGGAAGTCGTTATAGTTATCGTTCGCCAATCGATTTCCGAACGAAGGGTTAGACGGACATTTTTTACAAACGTACGTTTCTTATTGTTACGTACTTACGTAAGTTCCGATTAGTTAAAAATACGCGTTGTTTCCGAGTTGGCCGGTAAAATGTTTAGGAGGTACCCGCAACCGACGTATTTCGTCGAGAAATATCGATCGACCCACACCGCACGGGAGTCCCGAAGTGATCGTAAGAACGTATACGGGTCGGTGGTTTCGTTTCTGTATCGAGGCGACCGTATTCGTTTATTGTCGTCGAGGATCGGTAATTATAATCTTCCTTATTACAAAACCCTAACCGGAGCTAATTGTTGAAACGCACGGGCGTTGGTAAGCGAACCGCGAGAGTGACGACTGACGCGAAGCGGCGAACCTGTAACGTTTCCGGGCACGAGCAAACGATTTAGCGAAATCTCGGAATTGAGAATTAATCGTTTATCGCGCGACGCGCGGTTAATATTTCCGACGTATCAATATATCGCTGTTTACGGTTCGTAGTATTTAATAAATTAGATTCGCGGCACCGCTATGTCGCGCGAAGTATCCTTTCATTCGTGCAGTTGAAAATCGACGATTTCCCAAACGCAAGCGGAGATGGGTGTAAAACCGTGGCAAGTACGTTCTTTCAAGCGTTTCTTAGACAATTCTTAGCTCTACGGATTTATTACCGCAGTAATTACGGCAGTTTGGGAAAACCGAAACGTTCCGAACCGCGATAGCAATGTCCCACGCCATACGTAAATTTCCAAACAAAAGTTAATTGGCGAATAATGTATTATACCGGTACGACGCGAATATACGTTTGCAAAAACTAAAACGATTTTATTCGAAAACAAATTCCGAGCGAAATGCAGTTCCAATTAATTTCCAACGCCAAACATTCCGACCTACGAGTTTTAACTTTTTTTTTTAAAATTTTATTAAAATATACGTTTA
The DNA here is from genome assembly GCA_025469175.1 of Geopemphigus sp. TES_GeoC_2020. NCBI lineage: Eukaryota > Metazoa > Arthropoda > Insecta > Hemiptera > Aphididae > Geopemphigus > Geopemphigus sp. TES_GeoC_2020. The sequence goes on along the minus strand of JAIPRN010000340.1, from coordinate 32,998 downwards.
ACCTTTTATATATACGTATTTAGCCCGTGCCTTCGAAAATGTTACCAGAGTTCGCAATATTTCGCGGCGGGTAATTTTCCCTTGTACTTAAGGAAACCACTAGGAATATTGAAAAACCAGCCGATTAAAGTATCGCCTGTGCGCGATTTGCTATATCGAAAAGTAGTAACGCGCGTAAAGCTTATTGAATCAGTCATAAACGAAAGTATTCGCGGACGATAATAATAAAAAATATATAAAAAAAAACGCACGATTGTACAACTAATATATATATACACACGCAGGTGTAGAGAAAGAAAAAGGATCGTTAATAAAAAAACAAAATAATTACAAGCGCACTTAAGTTAAATTGGAATAATCAGTCTGTTACGAGGTATAAAAGAATATATTTTTTCGCAAGTCAGACAACGGGTATATACATTTTTCCTATACGTATAATGTTTTGTATTTGACTACCACTACCTATTTTTCGATATCTATGTGTAATATATAAAATATTTTATACGATGTGTGTGTGTGTATATATATATATATATGTCACCAGTTGGAATTGTAAGGTGTTCATTGTGTATATTAAAATTATAACAGGAATTCATCGCACTATTGTCGGTCACAATAGTACATAAACTACTTACCTATACATATATATATAGTCTATATATAATATATGTGTGTCCGTCCGTATATGTGTATATGTATTATATTCGCACCTTAAAATGTATTCGGACAAAACCGAGACAATACGATGCAGCATAATTGACACGCTATTCGCATTTTATTGGCGCCTGACCTTTTGTACGTTTATTGTATGTATACTTAAACACAGATATATACACACACACACTCACACATATATATATGTATACTTATATTCGAAATCTTGACATCTACGCGGCGCCTGTGTCAAATATAGGTAGGAAGCACCTACGTTTTGCATTCAATTCCTTTGTTCAATCGTTGTATATAAAATAAGGACGATTTTCGTTTCGCGAATATTTTTCAATATCGGTAAAACCGTATAGATAGCTTGCAATAGATACTATCGTACGAACTTGTCTCGTAGTTTTACGGTAGTTCGTATATATATATATACACGTACAAGTAGGGGAAATGTTCAAACGTTCCACTATATAGTTTCCAAACACCCTGTATAATGTGTTTATATTTAAATAAATATAAACAAATTTATATATATAAATATATGTGTATAACGTTTTATGTTGTAGGGTTTGTTGAACATTTTCACTTTCGGGCGCGCGCCAAACGCAATATTACAAGCCTCCGTCGTCGTCGTAATGTAAGTATTGATTTTGCCTACACTACGTAACCGGAGCAAACTTTAACTATTGTGTATAGGTCACCACCGAACAAACTGATGCGGATGGACGCGACGGGAGGCGACGGCCGGGAAACTCCGTAGTCGGCCGTCTACCACGCGCCAACTTTACGCGTATATACAGGGTGGTTTGTCCCCGGCGTGTTTTTCCTGGGTATGCAACCAACGCGATATAAATATATATATTCACTAGTCGAATATACGAGCGGTAAACGTGGGTGTATTGTTTGTACGCCCGGTACGAAGTTACGAGCATTTCCTATGGCAAAAACATGCGTAGTAAAAACAATAAAAAATAAAAACCTTTGGACGGAAAGAAATTAGTAATGGATTTGATTAGAAAGACTTTGGAAAACGAATGGTGGCGAAGCGGAGGTAGGACGGGAAAAAGATTAGCGAGTTGTTGTCGCCTAACAAGAATAAAAGGGAGGGGGAACCGACGAAAAAGAACATCGAAAAAGGCCCGTTTGTCCGGAGGCATCGTGAAAGAAACGATACGATTGGGTCGTCGAAAGGACAACGACGGAAGGAATAGGGGAGACGATCACGACCTGAGAGAAATCGTGAAACGATTGTTTTACGAGAAACAGGTGGGGGGCATTATTACGTATCCGTGGCGAAGAGGGGATGAGAAATAGAATTGGCGATTTACGCCATTTTTCGTACCGAAAAGGGGTAGAAGTAAAATCGGCGTAAGGAACCGGGGAGGGTACAGTAGGTGAATTAATAACGAATTAATCGATCGCGCGATAATGTAAAGGAGGCTTGTAGACTTTTATAATCTGACCGATATTATTTATTCGTTTATACACGCGTCACATAAAAAGCAAACGTACCCTTCTACGCGCGGAACTCTTTTAATTGCCTACTCGGTAAATATTCTAAACTCGGCGTATTGAAAACACAGTTACTTTTATAGGTATCGATCGGATGCCCATTCGGACATAACGGCGTCTAACTACGGGGTACGTAGTCAAACGATCGAATACAAACGAAATTCAAACTTTCCAATCCGCGACCAATAACGCCCCTATATTCTAAACCACAGGGACGTATACGATAGAATACAATAGAAGAAACCGTCGAAATCCCGTACAAACGATTCCGTTCTCGGCTAGCAAATCGTCCATCAATATTCGCTGTTCGTTCCGACTCCATTCCTGGTAATCTTCTACTCGCAGACCAAACAGGAGGCGGCGTGTAGACACTAGTAATTCACTTAAATTCGAATCTAATCGTATCCGCCCATAGGGTGGCCGTTTTTCTCGTTTTTGTCCGAGTCGTAAAGTAGATATTTACGGTTTGTACGTTTTACGAATATAAAAGTGAAACGCAATCGATACACTCGTTATACGAATACGTCGGATTGGAATATATTTTATTGGGCCGCAACGACGAGCGACGATCAATATTGGTCGCCGTTTTCGACATTTTCGAAAACTCGCGTAACGAATTAAAACGACACTATAATACGAGGACGGGCGCCGTAGTCCGTATAGATACGTATATTCCGTATACACGTATAAAGCCGTGGAAACTTTCGTTGCGTGTCTGATTCGCTGGAAGCGCTAGCGTTCCTTGTCTTCAGGTCGATTGGCGGGGCCTGACCGACCGACGGCGGTGTAGTCTTGATTTCTCCTCCCTTACGGGAAGGGGTCGCGAGCTCGAGGATTTTCAAATCGTGATGTAATTTCGTTATTTTTTCGTCGTCGTTTTTTTGTTTCGCGCCCGACAATTCGGCGGGGTGCCCCAGTCGCGGACAACAATACGACGACGACGACCGCACTTACCCAACACCAATTGCGATAGTGTGTACGTGTTGTTGGCCAATACGGAGTCTCGTTATTCGGCTACACGCACGCACGTCACCGGTAAGAATATAGTTAACGTGTAATACGGCGTACGGGCGTTCGGTTTTATTTTTACCCAACGCGTCCCCGTCGATCGTTTCGATTTTATAGATTTCCCCCTGAGCGCTCCGTTACGATATAACGCGTACTTTACCGTTACTCGGTGTCGCGCGACTTTTACGACCGTACCGACGCGCACGTGCGAAACCGTCGATCGCGTTCGTTCGTTCTTTCCTTTCGTCCACCGAACGACATAAACAAACGAGCCCTCGTACGAGTTCGTACACGCGACAATATTACGTAAACGTGCGGATTCGAATAACGGACATACGCCACGACACAGTCGCCGTGTACTACACCGTCGTACCTACGTGCGCGCGCGTGTTTTTCGAGTGCGTCGGGGGGGTCACTTGACTTGACCCGTGTGCCCAGCGGGTTGTGACAATCTATTTCGTACGGCGTATCGGTAATTTCGTCGGGTGTGAAAAGAGAAAAAAAATTAGAAAATCATTAGGATAATTAAAAAAAAAAAAAAAAAACGCCTCGCGCGCTATTCGTATAACCTCGAGGTTCAACGTATTACATCGCCGACAACAGTCGCCGTCATGTCCGTTTGTTTCCCTTTCGAGTTGTCTCAATCGAATCCTCGCAATTTTTCTCCCTTTTTGGCTATCTCATCATCAAAATCGTGCGACACCGATTGTCCAATCAAAAATCTGCCCAGTCATTGTCGTACCTATACGCCTATTCGGCGGCGTCTACAATTTATATATATTGTCTATTTACAATATTTCAATACGACCATAATAATTCCGGCCGATTTCGACAAACATTATTATTATTATTATTATCATCGTATTCGCGGGGATTAGAACGTAATTAAAATACTCGAATACAATTTCGATTATCGGTTCCATCAATTGTTTCGGTTTTTTTACCCAGAAAATCGATTTTTAAAATCGTAATTTAGATATCGAATTTTAATACCCGTTTTAATATTTTCGAATTTTAAATATCGGCTTTCAGAAATTGTGGTTTCAATTTCAATTCGAAATATCGAATTTCATTTCGGTTTTAAATACCGTCTGATTGTCGTTTAGTTTCCATTTAAAGTTATCGAACGTAGAAGGAGAGTACAAGCAGCTGAGCGTACGTCGCACTGTTTCCGATGGTCGTACGAAAATTTGGAAAAACGAATTAGTTGAAATCTATAGTAGAATTATAAAGTGTTAAAATATTCCTATCTTATCGTCGTCTACCGGAACGTGTAATCAATAATTTTAATACCGAATTTTCATTTTCTTTTGATTTAAAATATCGGTTTATAGTAATTAACATTTCGGTTTTAATTTGGCTTACCCATATTAATGGGTAATATTTTAATATATTTAATTATTATATATATTATATATAAATTATTATATTTTAATATAATAACGTTATAATAATGGGTAATATAATTGTTCGGTAAAGGTTTCGCTTTAAATATTGATATTTATTGCGGGTTACGGTTTAGATGTTGAATATAGTTTGTAATTTTTTATTATTTCGATAGTGGTTTGAGTATTAATTCTGATTTTCGACAATTTTTATCGGTATTTAAAATCGATTTGAAATTGTCTACTTGTATACATTTTTTACTAAATACAGTTATAATTTGTTTATGAATGATCGTGACGGTTCCATTAATTTCGAATTGTATAATGTTTTAGCGAAAATTTTTAATATAAACGATAAATGTTCGAATCGCGTAAATATAGACTGGGATGTATCAAAGGGAAGGAATCGAGTTTTTAGTAGTCCAAAACTTTTAACAGTTTAAAACTAAATAAATCACTATTAATTATGATGACGGGCCAGTGAAAATTAAAAAATTGCTTTCTAGATACGTTCTTATAAATTTATATATTAAAGTTTATCACGATCGATTAATTTTTTTATCGTATAAAATATGATACGGTTATATATTATAAATACGTATAATATATACGCGCTATATATTTATTTAATACGTAATGAACTGAAAAAATGTGTATATAAAAAATACGTTAGACGAATTCGAATACGATTTAATAGACGATTTCTAAATTTTAGCCTATTCCAACGAAACATATTTAAAAGAGAAACAATTCAACGGTTACTAACTATATCGATAAAATTATTTTAAATATAGTTAAGACAATCGTAACTTTGTCTACAGTTATTAGAATTGTAAACTTGTTGTCTTTATAAAATAAAACGTTTTTTAACGTTAAGCTCGGCGATATAGTGTTATTATAAAAATATTTCGAAAATACTTAAGTATCTACATCATTATATATATGAACGTCGAATATTTTCCTTGTGCAATTATGGCCGTGTAAATTAAACGGTCAACCGACAAATATGAGATAAATAATCGAATCCGATAACGAAGTTTCAGATGTTTGGAGGTCATATAAAAGACGCGCACGTTCCTTCTTCATATGCGATCATATAGACGTCCATAGATTTGTCTGTGGTATTATAGTGGCGATGACGTGGTTTAATCCACAAACGTTGTCGGCGTGAAGGAATAATTGCGGAAAACGACCTGTTGATTTTAGGGCTGTGATAGCCGTCGATTCCGGAACGTGCAACGAGTGGATGGTCGTTTCGTCCGAACACTCGCCGGTTATCTAGTCGAGTCAATCTTCGAGTCAACCATTAACTTTTCATCGTTTGTAAACACTTATCTCGCAGTTTTTGGCCCGATCTCTTTTTAACCCTTTTAATATTCTGTATAATATTTATACGTTTAGACCGAAATAATTCGTTAAGATTTAATTTCTTAGTAAATAATTTTTAAAAATATGCCGTTCGTTCTCGGAATACCTGAAAACGTTCAAATAATAACAGTACGAAGTCTTTTTAATCGAAATTGTCGTTTTTGTTCTCGCTCGGATTAACGTCAAACCAACAAAAAAAAAAAAAAAACCGACGGATATATCGTATAATGATAAAATCTGCGCCTGGAAATTGTATCGCTTGCAAATATATACCTATATAACAAAAATGTACCGAAGGTAGTAAAGATCAAACGGTATATATACCTAACGTAAAAATAAGTGTTTACTCAAAAGAATTTGTTTGAACAAAGACGTAATTCGATCCGACAGATTTTAATTTTAATAATAACGTTAGGACGTTGGAAGGAAACCGATATTTTTTTGATGCGTAGGTACCTACGGCGTTTTCGTTTTACAACTTTTTTTATGTACTTATACGTATATAATAGGTATATTTTTTTATCGTAATGGATTTTGAAAGCATTGAAAAGTGACGTATTTATGACGAGACCGTTACAAGAAATATAAACCCTATATTGTTATTGTTTACCTATATTACGTCGTATTTTTACAAAAATGGTCGCGAAATGTAAATATTGGTTCTAGATCGTAAATTCGACGAGACCGCGCTTAAATAAAGAATGCGGATAAATTAAGGAAACCAACGATACGACCAACAATTTGAACTATGCTGTTTGGTTTACAATAACACAACATTTATGTAAAGCACACGACCGCTTTTAATACTTAATTTATGGCCGTACGTTCACACGTGTAAATTGCGCAAAAACAAACTACGAATATGTCTAACGAATATATTTCTACTTTTATATAATAATCCACGTGGATAATTATTATGCGTTTCCTGTAGAAATTTGTGATTATCGAAATATATGAAAGGTGTCATCACGTATAAACACATTTTCTTAGTAATTTTGAATATTTTTATATTTAATTTTTAAGTAAATATTATCTTAAATTTGTACAAGTGAGATTGAGGGGAGGAGATAAGAATTATATAAAAATAATTATATAGATACTCTTACGTTACCATAATTCATAATTATATTTTCCGCTTAAAAATTTAAACGGAAAAAAAATAATATCGTTAAAAAATATATGCAAAACCTAAAAGAAATTATATAATTGTATTTTTTTGTTACAAAAATATATTTCCACGAAGACTTAAATACATTTTGGAGAATATTAAGAATAACCGAGAGAAACTAAGTGTAAAAGTATTGTCAAATATGATTGTCGAAAGCTTTCACCTAAAATTAATTATCGTAATATAATTGTTGAAAAGGAAAGTAAAAAATATATTTATAAACCTCGTTTTTCTTTTTTCGAACTTTAAAACGATTTATTCTAAATAAAGTTACATAATATAGCGTATTATTACACGAACTGTATTTATTATTATTATAACGAATTGTAGGCGTACGTACGCGACAGTTTATGTCGGATGTGTGAAACAGAATCGAATAATGTTTTGTTTCTTTAATTATGTTAAACGAACGTTTTATTTTCACTAACACGTTTTTGACAAATATGAAACGACGTATTTCGCAATCTATAATCACTTAACAATGATCTTATATAAATCATTCATCGCGTTAATAATTACAATTTTAAAGTACCAATTCACGAAGAATATAGAAATGTTTATAAACGTATAGTGTATATAAACTACGGTATTATCTGAAGGGTTATTAATTTAAGTGGCGGAATAATATAAATTCCCCATCAACCCACCGAGTTTCGATAAATTTAGTAGATCTTAATCTTTTTGGAAACCGTACGTACGTGTGATTTATATTTCATTACAAATACGTTATTTCGGAGAGAGGTCGTTGCTTGTGAATTAATCATTAATCATTAAATTTCGATTCACGTTGTTTACTTGTTTTATCGGTTTTAATTACAAGATATTCGAGGCTCTAATATTATCGGACATTAATTAAAAATAACGTTTACGTATTATTCAATAAAAAATCGTAATAATAACCAACGTTTTTTTACAAGTATATACAGAGAGACGGTTAACATTAAATTATTTTTGGTGTCCAATATTTTGTAGCGTTATAATAGTGAATAAGTAATTTAGCTTGAAATAATCACCTCGCTATATGTGTACTGATACAAATATATTTCTTCACTATTGTTACACCTACTGTGTCATTGGCTTAAACATTAATTAAATCATTGACCCCCACCAATTACACGTATTGTTGGAATCAAATATTCAATTTCCCATGATATTGTATTATTGAAAATTTTGTCAACATTTCAATTAACTAAAGTCTAATTGAATATGCAGCCGTAGCACACACATTTGTGTCCGGTGTGATTATATAATTGAAGTCGTTTACTATTTTGTTAGCAACTGTTGTTTGGGAATAACGAATGATACACAAAGTATCGTTTTAGAAAATTATTTTTCGCTTAATATTTATCGAATAACGTATTTAAAAAATATCGGCGTAATTAAAATTCTCCTTTATTTTATTAATTTGTATTTATTTAAATTTGAATTGTGTCTATAACCAAAGATACTATCTATAACTACTTTCATTTACATGTTTCCGAATTATAATCGTGCCATCTGCTATAGTTGTAAAATGTATACTTGTTTAATTCGCGCAACTAAAATTAATGATTTCCATTGTATATTCTTTTTTCGTTTAATTTATACAATTAATTAAAAGTTATCGAATTTCTTTTATATATATATATACATATTTTTATTCATTCGTTATTTATAATTTATAATAAAAAATATGATAGCTTACAATTAATAAAAAAAACAAATTAGATTACAATTTGACGAATAAAAATAACCAAAAAATCCACGACGATAGGTTAATGGGATATATATATATATTTATATATATATATATATGGTGATGGGTGATGACACAGTGGCGTGTGTGGCGACGGCGAATGGTTTGGTAATATTATGAGGTGCACGCATTTATATGTCACCACCATGATCATGGATAAATCTTAATTTTGAATAGTTCGTCATGTCATATTTTAAAAGTAAATCCACTCTAGTCACGATTTGTTTCTTAAATATAATTTTCGCTTTACATCTTTTTTCGATTTCGAATATAAACATAACATTTAAGGTATATTTATAGATTCTGGGCTAAACAAATTTAAAGGAGGTATAAACATAATTTATCGACTGATAATTAAAAATATGCCGGCCATATTTTTAATACGCCATAATATCTTTTACTGCCAATATGATTTAAAATATACTTTAAATTGTCATTTCCATTATTTCGCCGGTCTTAGTATTATATTTTTATAACGTTGTTAGTTTCATGGAAGCTAATTTTACGTCTTGTGATCTAAATCAATTATTTATTTGTCGAAAGAAATGGATACAAACTGGTTCATAGTAATTTACATGTTTATCATATTGTGATAATAAAAACGACGAAAAACACCAAAATAAGAAGACAATTTTCCCAGAACTATTCTTTCGATTTTAATTTGTATCACGGATTTGAATTGACGCAAGCCTCCTTTTTGGGTTTTATAGGAAATATATTTTCGATTCTGTTTAATAAATTTGGTATGGTACGTAATACGTTCGCTAAATTTTCCAAAGTTAATTTTTATATATCAGGGTTAAAAAACAAAAAATATATTTCCTTTAAACCCTAGAAAAAGACTTACGAATTAAAATATTGTATTTTCAGCAATAAAATTGTATTATTGTGAGAATGTTTATTTTTTATTTACTTATGGGTCTAAACGTACAATATTACAGATTCCGCGGAGCTGTAAATGTGTGTGTGTGTATGTATGTATGTTAATATAATACATATATGTATATGGGAATAAGCAGTTGTTTTGTTAAAAAAATCTCTCTCTAATAACATGACGCGCATGTTTGCAGTGTCGTATTTGGTATATATTACAGGAGAGTACGCATGAATTGGGTTCCAAGGAATAGAACAATCGTCGCCGGGGACCTTGCCCCGAAATGGTTTCAAAAAAATGTGCTGATCCCGGACAAAAAATATAATAATGAAATAATAAAAATTACAATATCTATATATAGTATATAAAACAAGAGTTGTACACCCACATGCTCCTTCGATATATTTCGGTTGAACGAGGACGTGTACCTCAATATATAGCCATTTTGACTTATTTATACTTAGAAATGTACGTGTATGTAAGTGTGTGGTTGAAGAAAATAAATCGATGTTGTTTATACGAATATATATATATATATATGTTGTCTGCGTGTAAAAAATAACTGTACAAAAAACGTGTATATATTCATATATAGGCATATCTCAGGGACGGATGTTCGACTGACAAGGTCATTGTGAGCGAGGGATAAGGAAAAAAATATCGATTTTTACAATAGAACGTGGTTGTGGAAATTCAACATATATATACTGTACGTGTACAGTTATATGGGGTGCGATTTTACGATCCAGACAAATCACTCTTATTTTTTTTCCATATTGTTATTTTTTCAATTGTGCAGACTATTCTTTTTTAAAGATCTTAAAAACATTGTTCATTGTGCGAACGATGACAAATTATATATACACACACACACACACACACACACACACATATATATATATATATGAAACTACGTATAAAAGGCACCACTCCAGTGCTTCTTTTAGGTCTATAAATACAGAACAACTTGTTGAAATGATTAAAATATATTTATAATTGTATTTGGAAAATTCGTTATTTAATAACACTAAATAAACTCGGTTTTATGTTACATCTGTGTCCCAAAATTTAATTAGTAATTTAAATAAATTATAATTTATTTAAAATATCTAGTAAAAAATATATTTTAGTACGTATAATCGTTTCAAACGATTTAAGATAATTTTTTTTTAAAATTTTTAAAATTCAAATATCTCACGACAAAACAATTAAATCTCACGACATAGAAATACACGTTTACATTACTTTTTTATTTGTGTCGATCAATTACGACCGAACAAAAATTATATTATTATATCGATATATATATATATATATATATAGATATAATATTCGGATCAGTTTAAAATGTTGGAATATACATACAGTTAACATCGAGTGGATGCGCTACAATCCACTGCTTATGAATACGATTTGATTACTAAATTCTAACACCAGGAATACAATAGTTTGAAGATAGTGTAATTTTACTCGTCAGTTATAAATTATTTTAATTCCCTATGTTTAATATTCGATTCGAGATCGATTACAATATATCCAACTTCGGATTATTCGTATAATGATATTATTCCGAAGCGGTGAAATAATAGACGTACGTTTACACGATAATAATAACGTATTAATATAAGCCTTGACTTGTACAAAAAAATAAAAAAATAAATAAACGCGCTCGCCAATATCGATAATACTCGTTATATACGCTTATGTTAACACTTTCCACCGCAGATGAAAGCCCGCCGGGCGTACACAAGACACACGACAAAATATTTTTTTATCCTTGCATTACTCACCCAATAATATTTTTTAATCACCTTGAACGGTTTCCAATGTAAAACAATAACGGCGGTCTTGTTATAATATGTTATAAGTACGCGTCCTTTACCGCGTGTATAAATAAATATATACGGCGAATTATTTAATATAAAATCTCGTGTTAACAAAGGATTAAAAAAAATTCGGAAATGTGTGTATAATACATATATATATATATATACGCATTCCTCGGGGTGTAATATATGTATTATGCGTTGTATATATATATGTGTGTAGGTAATAAGTAATAACTAATAATATTTCACGTATAGGTATTATTATATGGCGGTTACATACGGGAAGTTATAGCTAGCGTATACTGTATATCGCGCACCTATGCCACGAGGCGTGCGTGTTTATTTGTCTATTCAAGAAAAAAAAACGTTAGTAATTAAAGAGCACAAAAATGTACGTTTGGCTTTTCACTGGAAAAACAAAAGGTTTAAGTCATTCGACGTATACAAGAGTACGTTATACACACGCGCGCGCGCATAATATGTAATGTAGATTTTTGTCTACCGGTTCGCGTCGGAACTCTAGCCTCCGGTGACACGGATCGTACAAAGACGACAAACCCGGTAGCCGAAACGGTGGCAGGGTCCAGATGAATAATTGCCTTAGAACGTGCGGCGTTCCGAGTTCGAAATATATTATATATATATATATTCTTACAACAACAAAAAATCCAACGTGAAACACACGAAATAATAATACGTAGCCACACGAATATGTCTCTAACGCGGCCGCCGGTCACCAAACCACCTGACATTGGGTTTGTTGTTTTCTCTTTCTTCGAGACGCACCTGTTTGCGCGTCGCATTATTGAACTCATATCGGGTTCGTACACATACGGTTGTAGATACTGAAAAGAATGGCGAACACCGCGCTCTTATATATTATGGTGTCCTGAAGGGTGATTGGTGATGAATCCCGAGACCTACATAAATCCGAAAGGGACGAAATATAATACTCGTATTTAAAGTTTAATCGTACACTCGGCGGTACATTCTGTGGGAACGGTACATATTTGGATTTTGAGGAATTCGGTCGGAACGACAATGTAATTTTCAAAAGTCGTTGAAATCCCTATGCGTACACCATATGGTACACAATTAAGTTCCGACGTCGCATTTTTAAATACAATTCACACTATTCATACACCGACGTTTAGAAATGCGCGTGTCCCGTCGAATATTTTTTTCGTCGCTATCGTAATAGTCGTAATAGTTTGATAAAAATACACCTCGAACCCGCTTTTAGGAAACGTTATACCCGATGGGAGTCTTTAATAATTGATTATATAAAAAACAAATAAATTATGGACCAACGAGTCTCCGTGTAATCGTAAATACCCGTACCATAATTTACGCACTTATTAATATACTAAAGATAAGCACTTACGTCGTAATTATCGTAAGATCATTTCCACGGTAGAAACGTAGGGATCAATTACGAAATTATCACACGCGCGTACGTACGTTTACGATATAATTGCTACGTGTTTGCTCTCAACAAAGGGCTGTTGATGTTATTATTGTCGTTAATATTTTTCTACTTTGTTTTACGTAAGCGCGAGCAGAAATTTTCTTTTTAATAAACACGTCAGCTCGTTCTTGAACGTATAGGCTCTTGAACACACGGATACGATCGAGTATAACGATGTTGTACATATATTTTTCACTTTATAGGCATCTTTAGAATTCAAATTGCCACCATAGTCGTATTAATGATTAAACGGGGTTCTAAAATATATACTAAATTGTACCACATTATGGCTGAAAAACACATAACAGTTGACACACGGCGGACATAACGTGTATTTGAATAATTACGTACCTAGTATATGTAATACAAGGTTTCCATAGTTATACGTTCTGTAAGGTAATTCAATCATCTTCAACGCCGAAAAAAATCACTTTTGAATTTCGCGTAATGAATTATGCATGGTGAAATATATTTTTTTATGAATGTAGCTTAAAAGTTGTAAAAATAACGATATTCGAAATGAAAACGAGTTACGGCAATAATGTATTTAAATTGTTCAAAATATAATATTTATTAAGTAAAACAGAAAAATGTATTACGCGTATTACGTAAGTAACGGGTATTAATAATTAGAAAAACGTCGTGATAACTAAATTAAATAATTCGACTGAAACGATTGAATACAAATTTTACATTGTACACGAAGTAAAGAAGTTATTTTAACAGTAAAGATCTAGAAACGGCGGAGATTCGGTAACTTTATATTCTGTACAATTAAATAATACATTTTCGTCAATCGTAAATATTAAATACGGACGGGTTTAATTGATCGAAAAACCAGTTTTTATGTAACTTATAATTATTTATTAAACAGTTAATTAATCGTAGTGCGATATATTATATTTCGATTTCACTTCAGGCAACGAATAATAGATATAATAGAACGACAAATAATATCGAAAATAATCGTTTGAACGATAAAATACGTACACATTTCGATAGTATTTTGAAGAACGAATTACGGAACACGTAACATAAAATCTTAATTTGAATAGATTTTCGGTACGTTCACGATGTTTCGATCTTATTTTCATTTAATTAAAATATCGACTTAGTCCGTTGTGATATGTAAGCGTACAATAATTTGGGTTGCGTTATACACTAATCATCGGCAGCTACGCATAATCGAGATTTTCCGCGTAAAACGGAAATCGACGATCGTTCGTCGTTTTCTAGACGTTTAAATGCGTGTATACTGTAGATAACGTAAAATTATTAATTCAATTGGGTCCGTTGTAAGTTTGTGTACATCGATTACGTACTCAAGGTCTCGGCGCACATTTTAGGTAAATAAAAACGGGTCAAACGTTAGGCAACAACAACAACAACAACAATAATAATAATAATAATAATAATAATAATAATAATAATAATAAGAGTATTAATACGTATAAACCCTCGAGAAAAGATCGAATATGACATATCTATTACCGCGTATGCACAAACACTCGTTGCAGCCATTAGCTTCTTGGCGCGCGTTCGGTTTTTCATTTAGTTTTAACGCGTTATTACGAACGGCGTGTACCTATGCATATTTGAAATGATTAAATCTTGCGGTTTCGCGTTCTGGACCAGTTTTCATACGGCATACGTAATGCACATATCCTTCGGCCTTGATCAAAACGAATTTAACGCGATTTAAATGTATTATATTTACGCGGCAAAAGGACGACCAGTTGCTGGATACGCGCGCGTAAAACTGCAACGACCGTCAACAGTTCGTTCTTGTTTTCATCCGCTGATAAAAAAATGCGTTTTCCGAGTCTACGAATCGATAACCTCTTCTCGGCGAATGCCCGTCAACCACCTGAAATGTATAATATACAAGGTAGTCGTGTGGTTCCGTTCCGTTTTTAAATAAATCGTTACAATTGTAGGGTAGGCGAATATAATTGTAGAATTTTACACTTTTAACGCACGCGCACATACACATACACCATACACGCGCGTACGTGACCTAAAATCAAAATTTGAAAAAAAATCGTCTATTTTGTGTTACGAAAAAATAAAACGTAAATAAATTACTTCGTTATACGACGATGGCATAGTGGCTATTTAATACATTACCGTATATTACCTGTAAGGTTAACTTAATAAATTACGCGTTATCCGATAAACAATTTTACGACGAGTTTAAATATTTTTAGTAACGTTTAAAAAAAAGATATATACGATTCGAGCAACTTACTACCCGCGGTATAGTATACAATGCACGATTATAAGTTTACAGCGATGACTTGCGCGTCAATTCGTTATTTTCTAATGGTTATATTATATACATACAGAAGAAAGAAAATTCCATTACTCGACAAAAAATAAATAAATATATTAAATACCACGTCGCCAGATACTTGTTTAATTTATTTTTGATAAATTTTACGCGTTTATTCGAATCAATTATCGAATATAAATTTAACGCGATACAAATTACGTACGATAACTATATACGCTTCGTTATATCACTTCAATAGGGACACGCGGTTAATACAAAATGAGTAACATAAACGATAATTACCCAAAACCTAAGTTGGAGATCAGTTATCTATTTGGGATTATTTTAGCAGTTCAATTTGTTTATAAACATTTACGTAACTATATTGTATTTCTTATCGAGTTTTCCTAAAACCTGAATAATGAACGTACGAAAATAAGTTATCAGAGACAAATCGCGGTATATTCCATTAAACGACCTTACTTAATATTACGAGTACGTCGACTTTGAAAATTGATAATGATTTACACATTTCGTATTCATTGTGAATTCCAATCATATAACGTTTGGTGTCATCTTTGTTCGTTGTTTGTTTGTATAACGAATGGCGGCGTTTCCTCTTCAAAAACGTAACTACTATAAAACACGACGCGCGGCGACAATCATAATTATTGAAGAGCGCGCAAATGAGTCAGCGAGCCGTGTTTTAAATTTAAAATCGGTTTCTCTTAAGCGTAGCGCGCTTAACGGTATTTTAATAAATCCATAGGGGTTAAATAGAAATACACGTCGTTAATTTAGGGTACGACGCGAATTTAAAACGATAGCTAGGAAAAAAAAACCAACAATAACGCGCTATTCGTAAAACGGCAAACAGCCGCCTCTCGCAGCCCCCATAAAAGTTAATTAAGATATCCTCCAATTAATTCGTAATCGCCCGTCCTATTTACTAGACTATAGGTTTGCCTATAATGTATAAACGGTACTACGAGTTTGAAAGGTTCGTTTTATTCAAATTTCTAACCAATAAAAGCGCCTAAAACCGATGCGATTCGTTATAATATAGTATACTGCCCACGATTACGCGTAAAATTGTGTGTGTGTGTGAGAAATTAACGAACTATATAATTTTGAATAACGAAACGAAATAAATAGGTCGATAAATTCTTTCGTTACAGAGAAAATCGTTTCGCGTATAAATACTAAAATTATACCGTTTTAATAATGTAGTTACTCAAAAAGTATCTACCTACAATTTCAAAAAAATGTTAATTTGAGCCAAAAATATCTTATTGTAGCGCACGTTCTACTTGCATATTGAAACCTACTAAGATTACATCTCGGTAGCGGATTTACCAGTCGTTTAGACGACAAAAATGCTAACGGTCTTTAAGCTCGTACTTACAAATAATTTGATTTAAATAACAATTCCAGAGCTCGTCACACTTAAGTTTGCCGACTAACGTTTAACATTAAATCTACTACTGTTACATTTATACGTATATGAGACTCGAAGAACGAAAAAATACAATAATGTGTTTCAATTAGAAAAATACTTATTCAAATATTGCAATGACATAACATTTTTTTAATTTCAAAAACTTGTTATCGGTTACGTTAAAATTATTCTCATCATATATATATCAAAATAATGTTCGTTATAATATCGTATTACAATAATATTAAATTATTTTATCTATACGAGTAAATGTAAAATAAACGTACGAGTATAAAAAATGTATCGGTATATATGCGTGCATGTAGAGCATTTTATTATATTTATATATTGACCAAGGATTAAGGTCTGATATTTTGAATACTTTGGTCGTATTATTGTGATTGGTTTTTAGATTTATTATTATTTTTATGGTTACGTTGCACTTGTACACTGTGAGAATATTTATAATTTTTTTTTCTAAATAAGTTTATTGTTCGATGATTAGGCGGGAAAATATTGAGTTTTTTTTATTTATCGTGCGGAGGGATGTAAAATAATTGTCGTATACCCGGTAAAAAAAAATTCCAAAAACGATAAGTTTTGAGAATAAAAAATGCTATTAATATATATGTATAAAGGTTTGAAAAATGTCCAATAAAAAATATTTTAATCAAAATTAGTAGGTAAAAATTTACCGTAATATACTTACGTGGTTGCGTATAAAAATATTTCCACAATTAGGAATTAGGAAAACGAATTATTATCGTTATAATTTTTTTAACGATTTAACTTTCTATAAAATTTCAAACTGGAGAAATAGGGACGGTTAAACAAATCAACATTTTTTAATCATTTTGAACTAATTTAATCGAAAGTTGTTTTATATTATTTACATCGAATAATTTTACGTGTCATAACGATATATTATTATGTACGACTTATCGATATTATGATTTAGTAACGATTTTTTGAAGTATTATACGTTGTACTTAAATATACGTATATACTTACTTGTACATTACTTTAAATGAATGTTTATTACTACGTAAATATTTCGACTAAAATCCAAAAAAATTACGTTTATATAAAATCTTATAGTTGGATTTCTACTTTGCGTGTGTAGGTGTACAAATCGTGTAAAAAGGTATAATCACGCGGGACTATATATTGTATATATATAAATAACTAGAATATTATAGTAGCGTATAGAGAGCATAATTCGAGAAAGGCGCGTCGCAACTTCTGCATAGTAACGCGCTTAACGAGTGTATTGATTTAAGTAGCATATATTATATTTTTAAATATAAGTACAGTATCTAAGAAAGTTGTATAATATTATTAGATACTTATGTATACGTGGTTTGGTAGAGTAAAACTGAATGTGATTTTCCATAAAAAACCCCTGTAAACGTAGCTAAATATAATCTAAACGTGTAATGTGTATACTTACCAAATCGTTTCGTTACGTATTAAAAATTAACGTGTAATACTAATAACTATAACACTACACTTGTATTCGACACGAATTACAATTTAATAATAACGTAAAATAAACGTACACGTGTAGTATAGTTAATAAAAGTATAAAGCGTAAGGAAAATATACTAATGTGATATAAAATATATATATATATATGTATTACGTGTAATCACAAATAGCGTACTTAGGTGGTTTACGATGGCTCATAGTTGTGGTAATTATTGTATAACGTCGTATTTGGTGGAGAAAATTTGACAAAAATTTTTTTAGTAACATCTACGCGTGTAAATAATCCGCGGAATTTATAAATAAATACGTAATCGGCCAGTTTGTCAGAGCCCCGAATTGTAATTTTTCAAATAATTCGGAATTGTAACGGGGTATTTGTACTCGGAATTGTGTTTTACTTAATGTTAGTTTCCCGAGTTTTAAAATTGTGGCACTGTACAATAAAGATTTTCAGAATTTTAGATCGTACGTCCGTATACCATTATTACAGGTTCGTTGTTTGAAATAATCGACGTAGAGCCACGGACGTAATTAGGTCTTGAAGGAGGAGAACTCTAGTCTAAGCTATTTTCAGTTCAACGTGAGCCGTATAGGCAACTGTTCTCGCCCTCCCCTCTTTTAAGCTTAATTCGATTTATCGTCAAAAATATTTCTTCGTAGTTTCTTCAAATTTCAAACGTTTAAAAAAAAATTGTCGTGGCCGACGATTAACAATTCTATAGGCGCTTCAATATAGTTCTCTAGTTACACGTAACTACGTAGGGTTTTGGAAAGTTGGAACGACCAACAAACCGTACGGGGAATGGTGTAAGTACAAGCCTGTAAGTCGTTTTGTGTATACAAATTATAACGATACACATACACACACTCGTAAAAATATAAAATAACAACGTACAGTTTCCAGTAAGGCACGTGGCCGACAATTACAATAACACACACATACACACACGCACGCGCGCGTATTATAATAGGTATAATAATAATAATAATTTAAAAAAAGTATAGTATACGTGAGCGTTGTACGTTGACCCTTAGACGACGACGACGGTGGCGGCGGCAGACAGCGGTAGTGGTTGCTTCGGTTACCTATATTATACCTGTCTATTAAAAAAAAAAAGACCCAAACGCGCCTCGTCCGTCTAATTGCGGCGGGTGGCCTGGGTGGCACGGTGGAGGGGAGCCAACCGTTTCTCCGACCGACCCTTATCGTGCGCGACGGTGGCGGCGGAGCGTTGTGTCCGTCCATCCATCCGACGACGTCGCACTGTGTACGCAGCGAGCTCGTACGCGCCGTTCAGTGTGCTCGCCGGCGTCCGTACGGCGATAACGCTCCGTCGTTCACCGTCCGTGTTTGGAAGCGCTCCGTATTTCGGAACATTTATACGCCGATAACGACACGCCAGCGCGATTCGAATTTCCGAGTCCTCCCCGCGACACGTGTTCGATAAACCGGTGGCGCGTGTTTTTTCGCGATTTTCTTCAATGTATAGTCGACCGGGTGCGCGCCGTGATTGACGCGTCTCTCGAATGTTTTCGTCTCGATATTAGCGCGTGGCGACGGCAGCAGCAGCGAAACGAAGAGCGGTACGCGATGGACGAGGACAAGATCGACGAGCGTTATATATATTTACGCTAACGTTCGTAGCCAGCCGACCACCACATTAGTGCCGTGTAAGAACATATTATAGTTATTATCGAGGAAATCGTACGTTTTTACGTATACACGTTATTGTAGTACGACTTAGGAAATATAACGTTTACATTCACAATGCGTCTCGTACACATAATATCCATACGGGACTTGGGTGAGTCGACTCTTCTTTATATTTTTGTATTTTTTTTTTTTCGATCTTTTTTTCGTCGTCCCTGTAGCGGATTCGTCATGCTTTTTTAACGATTCTTTACCTGCTCGTCGACGAAAATACGGTATTTCATATGCACATAATATAATAATCGCGTAATTTGTCGTATACCTCCTCCCCCCCCGAATCTGCTCGGGTCACTTGTGCAGGTATATGTAGTCTATCCATATATATATATATATTGTATTCTGCAACCGTTCGCGGAGGTTTTCGTGTCCGTATGTAGTGTAGACCGACGTAGGTATTATATAGCGTGGTGTATATATATATATATATATATATATAATCGGATCTACGCGCGCGCGCGTTTAAACGTGTGCGTATATTATAAGCGCGTTTCCTGCTGTTTATAAATATAAAAACTACCTATAAATTATGCATCGTATACGGCGGTCTCATAAATTATTGAACTATCCTGATTACGTTTCACGTTATAATAAACACATATACATACGACGATAAATCAATCAAACACGATGCGTTACTTTTCGGACATTCGTACCCGCCCCGTGTAAATCTAATAGATCACTGGGTCGGTACCTGCTTGATAATACGTCGAAATTCTTACGCGCCAGACATTTTACGCGGTCCGCGAAAATGTTTTCGATCGTAATTGTCGCGGTATTTTCGTCGAAATCAACGACCGCGATTTATTTAATATAATACGCGAAACAGATTTTTTCGTCCTTATTGAATATATAATACAATAACCTACGACAAATTCGAACACTATACTCGAGTACTTACTAGTACTCTAGTACTAGTAGAGATTCTCTGTACTTGTTTACATTTCGTAGTGTGTACCAATAATTAGTAAATCACTAATAATCACGAGTAATCATTTTTTAAACGGACCGATAAACAATAACCGTTTGCCGAAATATCACGTTACATATACGCCATTATTTTCCCAAAAAAAAACATCTTGGCGAGCTTCAGATAATCAAATTTATATAATAAATCGGCAAAATGTTTGCGTGTCGTTTTTGTTAATACTTTATATTTATATATGTGCACACGTACATTAACGAATATTTATGAATGGTATTATTATATGTATATAGTATTGTATAGGACTATTGTAAAATTATACTCCACGTTATAATTATAATAATTAGACCATATTTTCGACGTCCGAGAAAATAAATTCAAATTCAAAGAATTATATACCGTGTTAATAGTTTTAAAAATTTCCCCGTAATTTTTTATATACGTACGTACATAACGAAAGTCGCTTAATAATACAGTCGTCGAGCAGTACTTATGGTGTGTTTAGAGTAATACGATTTTTTGTCGGCTTTTCGGACCGATAAATCGTAAACGATAAATATTATTTTATAGACGGGTCTAACAATAACATAGTAATAAATAATTATAGTCGGGTAATTAGGCGTAGATGTAGTTTATTTTATGTACACACACACACATATATATATATATATATATATATATATATATATACACAGTTCTATAAAGTACGGATTTACGTACCCACTTACATTAAGTACATTTATTATTTTCGGCACTTAATTGATAAATACAAATTTTTGTAGTTTGAAACATGAGTACGCATACAGTTCACACTAATTCTACTTTCGTATGTAACATAAAACGAGAAAATAAACGTCGAATTTATCGACTCTGCGTAATCACGGACTTTCCTTTTTATATATATATATAATATGGTTTTTACAATAGTTATACAATATCTACGTACGAATAATATAATCAATAGATCGATTTCGAGATAAAAAATTTTTGATTTTCACGTTTTATTTAGATTACGATAAAATAATCGATTTTTAATTCGAGTCGATTTAGAAGGTATTTTTGATTTTTGGCAATTTCTTTAAAGATGATTCAAATTATTTTGTTTTTTTCGAAAGCGAATTTTCAGAAAATTAAGATAGAATGTGTTGGTTCTAAGCTTGCGGCACGATAATTTAATAAATCGAGATAATATATAATTCGCCAGAATTTAAGAACGATATTGGTGTTTGTTCACGAAATCATATTTATTTAATGCCTACTACCTAGGTGCGTATTATACACTTTCGTAATACACCACCCTATATTATATAATTTATAATTGAATGAGACACGTGTACGTTTATATAACGTTTTTGAGAATACTATAAATGTTTGTGTATGTATATATATATATACATACAAGGTTTATTATTTTCTTTCTTTTCTTCTGTCCCGTTGAGTATTGATTTCGTTGATCTCGTGGCTGCTAATATATGTATAGTAGTGACTCTTTTATTTTGTATTTTTACCAACCCGTAGTAAAACAAAAAAAATACGAACATCTATGTATTTTTCTTCGTCGTCTTTATACATATATATATATACACCATTTATAAAACGGCCTTCTGCTTCGTCCAACCCATATCAACGGTGGTCATGGTGAAGGGGCTGACGGAGTTAAAAAAAAACTGTAATTACCTGGCGCGGAATAAGCGCGCGCGCCTTTTGTGTTTTTTCCACTGCCGCTGTAGTCATGCCATCTCGGACTGTATTTTATATATAGTTATAGGTCAGGTATACGTTTGAAACTACTCCGTAGTTCCTATATATATATATGTAAATAAACACATACGAGAGCTTATAATTTAGGAGTATATATATATCGTTTATTATTATCGTATAGTGGTTTGTATACACCACCTAAACGAATAAAAGAATACAAAATATATAAAATAACACGAGATAAAATAACGCACTTTATATTTAACAGTCGTTATAAAGTATTTTACGTATTTATATATTTATCTGTGTTTGTTTTCTTATTATAATTAATCATTTTAATATTTTCGACCCCAATTTTATTTTACTAATCTTATTAGCCAAAAATTAAAAATAATCAACGACAAAGTACAATTTTACTTCATTCTTTGGATAAAATGGCATATGTTAAACTAATTAACGATATATATATATATATATAAATATACTTTAGTAAAAGGTTTCGGTTTATTTTGAAAATAATGATTTGTAATACAAATTTAAAATGAAAATAATATCAAATTTTTGAACAGATAAAATACGACCAATATAATTCAACAGTTCGATAGTTTACTCTTTGCCTAATTTTACGTTTATAAATGGTTTAAAATCTTAATAAATCTCGACCAATATCAAGCAAATTAGAAGTATATTAGGCGATTCCATCACATCAAGGTTGGTTTAGTTAGTTACTAATTTAAAAAAAAATTATCGATGACTATGAAAATCGGGATCTTGAAGATTATTTATAAGGATTGCCTGTAATTTTTAGCTAAAACAAAATTCTTACTAAATAAATGCTATTTGAACTTGTATACCTATATTATGTAATACGTGTCATTATTTTAATTAATTAAAGTGTGGTAATTTTCGTCTTATTTTTAATCAGTACGCGTTATTGTAATGTTTTGTTGTAATTATAAAATTAATAATCGAGTTTAATTATTTTAATTTAAGTTAATTATATATACTTATATATTTTGTTATACTTTGTAGGTGATTCATATATGGTATATATATATATATATATATATCGCGAGGTTTGTGTGCCGGATCCGATGTTTTTGTAGGTTTATATATATATGTATATATGTAATATAATCGTCATATATAACACTTAAAAGTGGCGATTTGAGTTGGCAGCGTGTAAAAATGCAGGATAGTTCTCGGCACGCGGTGCGCTCTCCACTGCGCGGATCGGAAATAGCGTCCGTCAACGCCGCCAAGAATTTGGCACTCGCTGTTGACTGTGTTTATACGCGATATTGACGATAATAATATGAGCGCATATGCTCCTGACTACGGGAGGTGGTCGGCCGATTTTTTTTCGTCCAATTTATATTTGTAAATCGCCATCATTCGACTTAAAAATAGTATATACGCGTTCGCGATTTTGTTTAACCATCGACGGATTTTTGTACGTTCGTTTTTTCATTTCTCTGCAAGCCAAAATTAACACAAATACGGTGGATACACGTACACTTGGCTCTCGTTATCGTCTTATATTCGAATAAAACGTTACCGAATATAAAGATTTTCTAAATCAACCACGAATACATTTTAATAATAATTATACGAATAAACGTAGGAAAACTAATTGACGTTGAATTGAAAGATTGCAAATATTATATTCTATATGCTTTATAATACATAGTCGTCGAGTAAAAGTTACTAGGATTTTATTTTTAATAAACTATTAAGTTTGACAAGTTACTGCATAATAGGTAATGTAAAATATGAATCTTCCACGAATATATTAAACTACGTGAACTTATAGTTTTATTTATTATTTAAGACGAACGTGATTGATGTATTTACATATCAGTATTGACTTAAATACATTAATAATTTTACATTTATCGATTTTATTACATTTATTAATTTTTGTTTTATGCTTAACTAATTATGATTTCACTGTTAAAACATTCGAGAGGAAGAAGTATTTACATTTCATTAAACAGTTAATAACTTCGGAATTAAATTAATCTATTGTGTATTAGGTAATTTGTGTAGGGTACGTATAGTTTTTAGTTTAAAAACTATTACTGTTATAAGATTGTTTACGATTTTTAAACAAAAATTAATTACGGAACATTATAATAATATAAAGTATTACGGTAAAAAATATAAATTAATTTTTAAAATATTTTCTATCATTTTCCCTATTAGTCGTAAATTTTTTAGTACATTTTTAGATAGATAACGTTTATTTAAAGTGGATAAACAATTAATATGTTTGCGAGGTTAAAATCTGGGATAATAAAATAATAATAAAATATGCGCATAGGTCTTAGACAAATTACCATTGATACGCTGTATCGGAGGAGTTACACTTATTTCCTATTTTATTTTAGCCAATTTGTTTGGAAGTTTGTAAAAATTGGATAGTGTCCCGATTAGGATTTGCTCTTTCAGTCACTAAGATTCGCTCATTTTATATTACACGTCATTGTACGCAATATACGATGATCGTCTCGTTCATAGAATATTCATTTTTTAAAACTCTTATTTATATACGGGTCATCTACTTAACGAGCCGTTTTAAGTATATAATATATCTATATATACACTCGTAGTGTGTGTCATCGCGCGGTCAGATTGTTATTAATATATAATATATGTATACACACACGCCCGTCGTTGTCATTGTGAAGATATAATAATTTTATAACGTACCCAAAATACACACACGCATACAGATCTTTATTTATTTTTAACGAACAATTTACGTTCGAATACATTTGTTATTTGTATTACATTATATATTTATATATATTATTGTTGAACGCTTAATGCATTCGCTACTGTAAAAATATACTAATTGTATATTTGTATTGTGTATATAGCGCTGTAGTCGTTATTATTATCATTATGACCCGAATAATAATCGATTTTATGATTATGTTTATTGACGAATAATTTTTCGTATCAAATGTCACGACACTATTTAAAAATGTAAAGTAGTATTCAAACAAGTATTCTTAATATTATGCGTATATAACATGTAATAGTGCGCGTCCCGTTCAACTTGACGACCTAATAATGTTTTCGTATGAATAGGTATAAAAGCAAAAAACCAAAAGCTGATATTTTCGCCGTAGAAATGTTTTGAACAATTTCATAGGCCTTTGACATTTATACGAGCGTGTATGTTTATATTCCTATGTAAATATTTAACTTTTAACAACACAATATTATATGTGCGATTATATACCGAATTGTTCGCAAAATATCTATTAATATACGTGTTAATAGTTCCGATTTATGAAGTTTACTTAAAAATTATTATAAAGGGCGTTGTCAGATAATTACTTAAAATTTAGTTATAGGAAATTATATTTAAAATAGTATAAATTCTGTCTACGCTGATTTTGTCATTTAAATAATTATTTGCAAAAGTAAAACGTCTGTGACGCATAAATAATAATTTAATTTAAACATTCTACGACCCGGGTATTTGTTTTTGTACTTTCTGTAAAAAATATAATACGAAACGATGAATTTTCAAACTTAACTGCTGTTATAAGGTATAATAATAATAAATAGATGGGTATGGGGTTAGTTTATTGGGACATGAGGTCAGAAATGGATTAAAAAGATTAGGTTAAGTAAGGGTCAAGGACGAAATATTGTGGTTGCCCTTAAACGTTAAAGCTTTAAAATCCAACTGATTATATGTCGATATTTTTTATTTATTTCAATACATTTGAAAGTATAATTTAATTAGATACTAGTACTTTTAGATATACGTTATATATATACATATAGACAGATACTCGTGCTCATACGTATATAACATCAGAAGTTTTGCATAATTTGTAATTTACATTTAGTAATTATTTTTAAAACTAAAAAATGTGGTTTTCAGTAACGACTTTATGCTCAACATATTGTTTGTTTTGTTTTTAATTTCAAAGGACAGTTGTAGAAACTATTTCTATTTTATTTTATAGTTTCATAATTTTTCGTATTAATCACTAATTTACGTGCTTTAAAGCAAAACTATATAAAAATATATAATTTTCTGTTCAATAACTATTTTCTGGGCTTGCGATGTTTTTTATCGGTTACATTTTTTTGTAAAATTTTATCTTAATCCATTAATATTATTATTATTATTTTATATAATGTTTGCGTGTAGCGACTGCGCAATGAACTTATGAATGTTTTTTGCTTTAATAAAACATACTTATACTAATATACTACCATAATAATATCAATTTTAATATTTTTTCGGGAAATAAATTTAAATAAGGAGTTCCTTTTATTAGAACTTTTAACCTTTAAAGACCATTTATAGAAGACATGTTGTATTTTCTAACCTTATACTCGTTTAAAAACGATTCTGAATAAATCAATTATATATAAAGAATAACGCGTAACGTGTTAAAACTATTATATAAATTCGCCCGAGATCGTATGAAAATTGTTTGTATTCCGTTTAATATTTTTGAATTTATCGATTGCGGTTTAAATTAGTACGCATTTGACTCACCGCGATACTAGCACAAGATGAAAACGAAAATATACTCCATTCGAAAGGAAAACACTATCGTCGTCATTGGCCATTTTCAGTTTAAACGTCGTATTATTTATTGTTATTTAATCAAACAGAGTTTGGTCGAGACACGTGGACGATACTATATTTGTCTCTAAATATATTCCGTAGATGCTAAAGTATATAAGATCAGTCTTTTACGCATAATTTTGTCGTTATTTAATATTATTATGTAGATCGGTCGTCATTAAGCTAACGCGCAAGTTTCCGACAAATTTTTTTTCTTTATAATCCATCTGTCTACTACATATATTATATATATACAGACACATTAGCAAATCAAATAGTTTATATAGAATAGTGAGTACGTATATGTGTGTAAATTCAGGATTTGAAATAATATATGTATGTGTGTGTATAGATTGCGATCCAAATGAAATTTTTCATCAATATGTGTGCAGTAAGTGTATATATATATATACATACAAACCCACCCGCAAACTAAATAATATTATACGTACACATAATATGCCGTACCGAAATGTATAACAACAGCAGCAGTCGTTGGGAAACGATTTTTTGTTACAAATCATACGAGTACGCGTATAAGTGTGTATAGTATACAAAAACCGCAGGGCGAGGTTTCCTGTGCATTGCTCCAGCGAGTCCTTATCATATTATATTGTGGTACACAGGAAAGAACGTCGTTGTGTGTGTGTGTGTGTGTGTGTGTATGTATGTGTGTGTCCGTTTTGGCGTGAGATTCCGATAATTGCTATTATTATAATGGAACGAATATTTTGTCCGGGGGACAATTTTTCCTTATCGAGAAAATGATATTGAATGCACAATACAAGAACGTTGCGAGCGAAAAAAAAACTCAAAAGATATAATCCACGCGTGATATATAATATTATAGAACGTTTAGGTAATCACTTTAACGTTAACTGTATTATAATGTTGAGGCTTATCTTTTTTTACGTAATGAGTATATATTTTTTTAACGCGAAAATGTTTTAATTCATCGCCGTACCGCAGTATACACAGAAAATGGTATATATAGTTTTAATATATACGATCAGATAACATACTATTTCGACATTTAAATACGCAAATATTGTTTCATAGTTTAATAAAATAACGACCGTTTCGAGAGCAGAAAATATAATCTACGCGCGATATTTTCCTTGTGAAATTGGTCCGATTATGCTAAATATTCAACCAAAAATAAAAGTCATCTCGTATTCAAATACGATTAGATTAAATATAGATTATATTAAATATAGATTCAAAATAACATTTCTTATAATATTGAACCTTCGCTATATTTGTATTGGGTTTCGTTTTGAAAATGGAAGTGTTTTAAATGCGTATTTAGAAAGTTTTCCGATCCAGTTACACTTTATGGGCTTGTTGTTTTCAAACTGTATATATAAACAAAACATAAAGAGCTAGTTACGTTTTACGCGTTGGTCGAAATAATCACGTTTGTCGAAGTCGTTTCGGCGAGTCGATTTCTCGGAATAAAACAATAACAAATACATATATTGCCGCGAATGTCGTAAGTCTCGCATAGTATTTTTGAGCAGTGGTATATGCGTCTCAAAAACATTATGTTATTGCCTACACATAAAATGTAGTCTATACATAATAATAACGCGCCTACAAATATAATAAGTGCGTTTTTTTTTTATAATATTCATTTATAATTATGGTCGACGTTTTGTTTTTATCGTTTAAATTAATTTAAAGTCGTTACATTTACCGCGAGAATATATTTTTTTGCGCGAAAGGCCATTTAATTTTCAAATAACTGCAGCGCACTGCAAAAGGTTTATACGAATAATTTTTAGAGGAAATGTTTAAAACGTACGCGAATGGTCGATATCCGTAGACATAAGTTAATTGTGTGCGCGAATAAATATAAATAAATAAATAAATAAATATATATATATATATATATATGTGTGTGTGTGTGCTTATAATACAATGAATGGATGGGTGGATAACGCGATTTTATTATATTTGTTTGCAGCGGTACTAGAAAAAGACCGCCTTCGTCTCCTTCTGCCGCGATAGAGGAGCATCGAGGGCCGTCTCCAGTCGAAAACCACGGGTTGTCGCAGAAAATCATGTATTCGCAAAACGCGTCCAAAGGCGGCAGGTAAGAAACTACACAATATAATAATGCTGCCGGGTAGGATGGGTGCAGCTTGGCGTTTACCGTTTTTAGAATCTTTTCTTGTATCGAATAACAAGATAATGGCTGTAACGCGTTTCGGGTCTCCGTGTATTGTTGTCGCGTCGCGCGTATTTAATAGTGTACGGACCCACGCGCGTCAATTTATCGGTATTCGTTATATTGGGGTGCGTTTACCGTTACGATATCGGTGGTCAAGTGTCGTCGCAGCGACGTACGGAATCGCGAAATTTTCGCACCCTGCGAAGGAAAAAGAAAAAGGGGTGAAATGGGATCGGCATTGTAATAATATATATTATAAGTATTATGTTTAAACGTGATATGTGGAATGCTCGAGACCTTTCGTTTATCGAACAATGATTTTTACGAAGTTACCAATATATATATATATATATATGGGACGTTTTTGACGTGTTTAAATGTGCAGCAATTGCTGGCACTACTATGCACCCTGCGTATACGATAATACATTATTGAAAATGTAGACCGTATTTTTCACACACGGATGTCGCGTCGTCGGGAGAATAATATTGTCTTCTTTATTTTCCGTCCGTCAAAAATGAATCGGTTTTCTTTACTTTGCCCGAAAAAAGGGGTTCATACATCGAGTCTTTTTGTCATTCACTATAATATATCGGAATTCGCGTTTTACGTTCGATTGTATTATGTATAGACAGGTACTGCTGCGGTAGACTTAAAATATTTATTTGTATTCTTTTTACAAAACTTGATCTATATATAAATCATTTTCAAAATTCCTATGTTTATATCCATTATATGTATAATGTTATTTGGAACATTTTGACTAATCAATTACTAAATACTAATAAATATAGCATATTTATTGGATTGTAGGATCATAAACGTCGGCGTTATACATATTATATTTTGTGTATTATTTATTACGATTGTATACAATTTACAGTTTTTCATGAGTACTTACATATATTTGTTATTAAGTATATTACGTGTTTAATGGTCTTTTACTTTGTTTATTTCAAAATATTACACGTTTATGTTGAAAATAAAAAAACTAAACTATTAACCTTTAAGTATTTTTTACATAATACATACGTAAGAACTTTTGACTTTTTCATTATCGTTTAATATACTTACACAAATTAGTTCTTAATGTCCAAATTCATTAATAATTTGTATAACCCGCAAAAATATTATCGTACAATTTGCAAAAAATATTAAAACTAAAAGAATCGTATAGATGATATAAATATTTTATAAAATGGAGAAAATAATACATCATGCCCGTATCAAATTGCTCTCGTACACGATAAATCGTTTTGTATGCATTTATAGCGATTTTATTGTTAGTTGTGATAGTGTAACAATGTCACAAATAGTTTCAAATTTCAATAATGAAAACAATATAAGATTATAATTACTGACAACTGACCAGAGCGATTCAAGTGAAGGACTTTAAGACTCTCCAACGACGTATTATTAAACGACAGATGTTTTAGTTGTCTAAATATATCGAATAATTATAATAAATAGATGTCGGTTATTTTATGACGAATGCGTTTTCCGATAGCATTGGTATTGCGGCATCATCGAGTATTTTGTTTATAAAATATATAGTCGTTTGTATAATATAGAAGATTTGTAAGCGATTACAGAGGATTGGACTGTAAATAAAATTATTATTTTAAAATTATTACTATACGACGTATACTTTATTGAATTCAAGGGTGATGGTTAATTCGAAGTACAACGACAATTTTGAGTTTTTGTATACAAAAATTATAGGTATATTCAACGTAATATACCTATAATTCCTATATTTATTTTTTATTTATATAAAAATATTATATATATTTATATTTATATTTATACCTATAATTCCTATATTCCGTTGAATATAGGCATAAATAATATAAATTACCTATGCAATAGACAGTTGTACTTTATGAAGTTTGCAAACATCAAGTTTTTGTCATTTTACAGATAATATTCTAATATATAAATAAATGTATTTTTTACAATAACCAAGCTTGAATAAAAATAATGTAGTTTTTAAATTTTATAAAAATGAAAATATTAAATATAGCGATAATATAATTGTATATTAGTAATACGAGTAATCAAATATTTTCAAAATTAAGATTTACGTATAAAATCTATGTTTACCGTCTATATTTACTAATCGTTCACAAAATCCATTTAGATAATATAATAGCAATACGAATTTTAATAAGATATATTTATATATTAAATACGTATATATATATATATATATATATAATATGAAGCAATATGGGAACAATAAAAAACCCTATGACGGCATACTATATAAACTACTCTTCAATCGTTCAATTATTGTTTGTATTTATGTTACTTTTTACATGTGGTTTGGTCGGTCTCAGGTCTGTTAGATATGTTTCTTGATCTCGCTCGATTTCAGCAATAATATTATGTTTATGTATTTATGGATGAAAAAATAATTAAAACTGAATTTTAAATTTCGAAAAATTCCGATTTTTGAAGCAACAGTTTACTTTATTAACACTTTTTATTTAGTTGTACGTAATACTACGTTTTGTATGTTATATTGCCTAAAATGATGGTTATCAATAGGGGTGTCGCGGCAAACAAATGTGCCACCAACGTTATAAGTATTTTGTTTTTAAATTTAGGTTAAATTATTATGATCGAATAAGAGATCTATCTACCTGTTAGCGATTTGGTTAGTTTAGAACTAGTTGAAGAAGAGAATTCTTATTCGCATAGATATTCGCTAAAAATGACAGAACATTGTGGTTAAAATTTAAAGAGATGGCTTTTAACTAATTTTAAAAACGTGTATATTTTTATTTATTTGTCTATTTAAAAAAAAACCATACATTTCTATCTTAATTATTGCAAGTTTTTAAATTCAGGATTTAGTGTTTCGCAAATATTGTGTGAAAGATTGAGTGTGCTTTAATTATAAAAGAGGTTGAAGACCATTGATAGCGACTTTGTTTGTCACGAAAATCGTTTCTTTTTTAAATTGAAAATTTCTAACCTTTAGCGTTTTAAACATTATAAAGCTCGTATATATTTAATCTTATCCGTCAATGAAAATAATTGATACCGAAGGAAGTTCCAAAATTGTTTATCAATAACTTTTTACCTGTATGTCGCATACGAATATAAACATATCATTAATGTTCCGTCAACAACTAACGTTAAAAAAAATTTTCTTTTCTACATTTAATTAAATTATATTTTAATCGTAAACGTAATAACGAATTGTTAGCTTTTAAATAAATTACTACAATGCAACGGCTACCTCAACCGTGATTAATGAACGACGCTAATATTCGCGATGTTATTCATTCGTATACTAATTTAGTAATAATATATATATATATATATATATATATATACATATTGTGCACTATTAGTTTCCAATATTTCATTGTTAAAACACTTGACGTGTAAGCGAAAAGTCTCCCAAT
Organism: Geopemphigus sp. TES_GeoC_2020; assembly: GCA_025469175.1. Lineage (NCBI taxonomy): Eukaryota > Metazoa > Arthropoda > Insecta > Hemiptera > Aphididae > Geopemphigus > Geopemphigus sp. TES_GeoC_2020. Next base: position 267 of record JAIPRN010000340.1, on the reverse strand, counting down.
AAAGAGAAAATATTATTATTCACAAGTCCTTGAACCGAAATTTGTGTACGTTTGTGTACAATATAAATATTACGTGATTATCTAACTTATTGTAATATTACGATTAGAGTTAAGGGATTGGTTGTTTGTACAATGAATTCATATGTAATTATTGTATAAACCTACCATCTGCCTATAAGTTGTATATACTTTTAGTTTAAAATGGTGAATATTGGACAGCGAGAATTTAAGACTTACGTGTGATCTTCTGCAATCTTACAAAATAAA